>BRDA01003718.1:0-13535 GCA_036984385.1 Crenuchus spilurus
CTCTCTCTCGACTTAGTGACAAACCTGAATGCCTTTTGTTGCCATCTTGGCCAATAGAGGCGGATTACGACAGCAGACAGCGGACGTATATAAAGGGGGGCTTTCCAGGCGCGTTTGTACACTTGTCAGTGACAATACTAAAATACATCATCCCCCAGAAACGTGTCCAGGGTCTGTCCAGTTGTTCAAGTGACAGAATCGACGAGAGAAAACGTCAGCTCTTATACTGGGATGCATTAAGGCGTATTTTCCGTTTCAAACTCTTGTGGACTTGTCGAGATTGCTGACCCCCCTCATCCGCATCTGTTATGGAAACGCACAAGAGCATCTAAAGCAGCTTCTGAGGATCCTTCTGTTTTCCCCAAAGTCCGCACGTTTGCTCTGGTAGACGCTGGAAAGCCCCGGTTGGAAGAAGCCGCATCGCCATGGCGAGGTACAACTTTCTGCTGTGTCTGACGGTCCTGGTCGGTCTGGAGCTGTCCGGGAGCGACGAGCCGGACCTCTCGGTCCCTCCGCCGCCGCCGGTTGGCTCCCGGGAGACGGACCCGGACCCTGAGTCGGACCCCCGGGTTTCTCTGATCGAGGTGGAGGACTCCGGAGCCCGCGAGTGTTCCGCGTGCGTGTGGCGCGAGCAGAGCAAAGTTCTGCGTCTGGAGACTATCAAGTCGCAGATCCTCAGCAAGCTGAGGCTCAAGCAGGCGCCCAACATCAGTCGCGAGGTGGTCAACCAGCTGCTGCCCAAGGCGCCCCCCTTACAGCAGCTCCTAGACCAGCACGACTTCCAGGGGGACGCGTCCCCGCACGACGAGTTCGTGGAGGCGGATGAGTATCACGCCACCACCGAGTCCGTTATCACGATGGCGTCGGAGCGTAAGTGCTACAACTTCAGCTTTTCAAACTTGTGTGCAGCCACCTCAGTTCATTTTGTTTATGTTCCTGTTTGTTATGTCTTCTGGTATAGCTTCACTTTTTAACTGCACTCGCCATTCCGACTTAGCAGTGTCTTAGCTTTGATAATTATGCGGATTCAAAGCTCTGGTGGGTCCAAGAAATGAAATAATGTCACTTTTAAAAGGTTTAGAAGTCAAGTTTTAAGACTATGTAGCTGAACATGTAGCTGTTTTTAAGGCGATGCTAGTCAGCGCTGTTAAACTAAAAGCTAGCTGTCAACAGTCACAAGCTCAGATCACTGCCTCTGTTGAACTTTAGTCTTATTTTTATTTCAGTGTCTCCAATAAAGACAAAGTTAGAGCATACAGCTTATTGACAGCTAGATTTTACTTTTACAGCTGTGTTTCTTAAACCTGTCCTTTAGAACAGATCCATGTTCAGTGTTGGCTAGTCTTAAACCTTGACTAGCACCTTCTAACCTTTTTAAAAGTGACCTTGTTTCATTACCAGAGCTTTGGATCAGCTCTATTGATCAAACCAAGAAATGAAACTTTAATGAAACACTGCTTTGGGAATAAGGAGTCCTTTGTAAAGAAAGTTCTCAACTTTAGCTACATGCAGACTCCTGCAGCTCAGTTCACAGGCAGCCATTGTTGTGAAATTGTGCATATATGAGGCTTTAGTTTCTGTATACATGTCAACAGCCTTTTGAAATACACCACAAATGAAGACATTACTGCTATGTTGGCTTTGCTATTGTCTTTACATTTTCACTTGTGGTTTGTGCTCTTTTTTCTGTGTGTGTGTGTGTGTGCGTGTGTGTGTTAGAGGGGCTCATAAATCAATAATGATAATGTAATTTAAATCACGGCAGGCAGATGCACTTGAATGAACCACAGATAGCCCACGGTCTTGGATGCTCATAAACTCCAACCCCCATTCAGTTTAGCAAAAGAAGGCAATTTTGGAAATGGAAGCAGGTCTACACATTTGCCTTAAAGCCCTTTTTTCTGTTCTATACTTGAAATAAGCTGCAATATTATAGCAGATAATAGATCTAATGGCAGAATGGCCCTCAAATCACGAGCAGCTGTGTTAGAGCACTGCTTTAGAGACGGGCCCTAACCGGCTCCCCTGCTGTCAGGCGCACTGAGAAAAAGTGTGTCCAAAAAAAGATGCTATTGTTCCCCCCCCTCCCCAACACCCTCCTCCTCCTCCTCCTCCTTGCAGCAGTCCCTCACGACCACACTTGCCTTTTAAATGCGAAGTTTATAGGCACAGCTCAGGGTTTTTTTTTTTCTTCTTTTTTTTTCGCCTCCTCCATCGAGGGGGGACACAAAGCCCCTTGGAACAGTTGGGGTCGAGGGGAGTGTGTGACCTTTCCGCTAAGAATCGCTGGGGTTCAACAACATTTACACACGTAATGTATTCTGCACAAGGCGGACGAAAAGCCGTGCAAATAATCCGTTTTTTCTTTTGGGGAGCAGGGGACGAACAAAGATAGGTTTGTGTTCCTCTAAAACTAACCTCTTCGTTGATTGTCACACAGCCCACGTCGTTGGCCATTCCCGCAGGCATAATGAACAGCAGCTCAATGGCTTGGCATTGGGAGTCACATAAATGATCCAGTTTGTACGGCTGCAGAGCTTTTTATATACATTAAACATATTGTGGCTGTCAGAACAAAAACTAGCATCTTCATTTTTTTTTGTAATTGTTTTACTTTCATTCACAATGTCAGTTAGACTTTGTAAAAAAATTGCCATGAATGGACCAATAAAAATGCCCCAAAATTACTTAAAAGTAAAATCTTTTACATTGACTTCCAAATGGAAAGAATGCTTTTGTATGTCTGTTTTAAAAGTTGCCAGATTGGAGATAAGTGATTTTGCAGACACTGACATGTGGCATCGTAGATAACACCAAGTAGATATGCAAAAAATACAAATGATCAAAGAATAAGAATAAGAATAGTATAATGTTTGTGTATATATATATATAAGTTTTTTCAGTAACCAACAACAATATAAACAATATTTGGGAATGTAATTAATTTACCATTAATTTGATATTTGTAGTGTGAAAATTGACAAGGATGCATATCTCAACTTACACTGACTGAGCATAGATTTTAATATCAGTACATAAAGTACTTTGCTGTGTAAAAACATTGAAAAGCACATTTGATCGAATCCTGGTCATGCTGTTTGCCATCAACAGCCGGGGACCAAGAGAGCAAAAATTTGCAGTGCTCTCTCTGGGCGGGGAAAATGGCGCTCTCACTCTGTCACTCACACATTGCAATGTCTGCTGGCTCAGGCGTCTGCTGATTGGTCCATTCAGAGCTGGGAATCCTGCGCTTTCCTCCTAGCGCGTTGGCTCCCCAGTGATGGTGTATCAGCGGTAGTTCAAAAAGAGGCGGTGGCTGACATCACACGCAACGGAGGAGGCTTGTGCTTGTCTTCACCCTCCTAGAGTCAGAGACAGTGCAAAGTGATGGTGAGAGTCCTAACGAATGGGATGGGCTAATTGTCTATTACCGCATTGGGAAGGAGAAAATTGGCAAAAAAAAAAAAAAGCACATTTGATTGGATTTACTTGACATTTTTCCCACATGTCTACCAATCAAATAGTGCTGTAAGTGCAAGGATAGACCGGACCAGACTGTGTATGTGTGCTTTTATCTTTTTTTTTATTTATTTATTTTAGCGATGATGGTTTCAGATATGTGCAAAAATAATAATAAATAAACATTGGAAATGGAATTGGAAGTTTTGATAATTAGTATCAGCTCTGATTATAAAGTGAGCCAATAATCAGTCAACCCATATATATAAGAGCGAGAGAGAGTAGTCTACCTTAGAATATTCTCCCTTGCTCAGAATGTCATTTTCAGAGGTTAGCACATGAAATTAGTCTCAGTTGACATGGATTTTACTTTATTGCAGTTGTCTCTAATGGGACGAGGGAAAAGTAAGGTTGTTTCACATGTTAGGTAATACATGTAAGGCTTAACCACTTAATCTGTCCATCCAGTCTTCATTCAATTAGCTTCTCTGGGTTCCACATAAACCTTAAGTGAAATAAGAGTTTGAGAGATTGCGGAGACGTCATGTAAAAACAAATAGTCGTGAATACACTGCAAACATTTCAGAGACTTCTTGCAGGATGGATAATGTCTACATGGCACATTGTTTAAGACTAAAAACCATTTACCATAACATTTCTCACATGTCAGGATGAAATAAGAATGTGACTAAATCATGTAGTTTGACTAATATGTTTTTCACACTAAATAGGGAGATTTGGATCTGATGTATTTACTTCTAATCATGCACAGTGACACTGAGGTGTCTTTCCAGCAGAGGTTTTTGTAATGGACTATCTGTTTGCACTCATTTCCTTTTTTCTTTTGCGTTAGGATGAACACTGAACATGTGCAGTCCTTTTATTTGGCATGTAAATTACAGGGCTTGTTCACCCAGAGATCATTTTTTTCCTCTTACCCCAGATGTAATTGATCAGCCAAGACACATGTTGGAAGTAAGTGGAACATTGTGTAAATACGAGTGCACTGTTCACTTCAGCATTAATACTGTGAATGCTACACAGTAAATCCGCCAGTGTTAAATCAACACTATTAGAGTTAAATTAACACTGAGGGTGTCAAAATGTAACACTCTCAGTGTTAATTTAACTCTAAAAGTGTTGATTTAACACTGGCAGATTTACTGTGTATAAATATAACGTAGACTCCATTAATAAGTCTTTGTAGGTGTCTTTGACTGCTTAAACAGTTGTGTCTATTATTTTGATTTTAGTGGAGAGAGGAGCATCAAATACATGAGTCAAGTCAATGTGTCCTAAATGGCTGTAAAACAAACACTCTCAGAAAAATGGCACTACACACCTTCACTGGTGTGGTAACTCGGGGTTAGGGAATGTTGCCGTTTTTATCATTTGATCTTTATCTTGTGTTTTGTTTCTGTTTTAAGAAAGTTATTACATTTTTCAAATATGCATTTGAATGTAATACAGCTCATGTGTGGAGTCCAGATTCTGTGCTTTAGAAGCAATGAGGCTAACAAACACCAGGTCGTGACTGAAGTGCCCTTGAGCAAGGCACCTAACCACCAACTGCCCCCCGGGCACTGTGAATAGGGCTGCCCACTGATTCAGGGCCTAGTGTGTTTCACTTCACAGAGGGATTACATGCAGATGACAAATTCCATTGGTGAAATTGAATCTAAAGGATCCATCAAATTACATAATCAATAGGGCCCTGAGTGGCTCAGCAGGCTAAGACGCTGACACTATGACCAGAGGATCGTGAGTTCAAATCCCGGTCATGCTGTTTGCCATCAACAGTCGGGGCCCAAGAGAGCAAAATTGGCAGTGCTCTCTCTGGGTGGGTAGATGGTGCTCTCTCTCCCTAGCACTCACACATTGCAATGTCCGCTGGCTCAGGCGTCTACTGATTGGTCCATTCAGAGCTGGGAACCCTGCGCTTTCCTCCGAGCACATTGGCTGCCCAGTGACGGTGTATCAGCGGTAGTTCAAAAAGAGGTGGTGTCCGCATCACACGCAATTAGGGCTGCCACGATTAGTCGACTAGTCACGATTATGTCGACTATTAAAATAGTCGACAACTAATGTAATAGTCGATGCGTCGTTTTTGTTTTTGTTTTTACTTTCGTTTTCTCTCCAAACTGCTGCGTGTGTACTCACCTTTTACTGCTGCGTCTTCCTTTCTGTCCTTGACGCACATGCGCAGTAGTGATAACCGGGGTAGCCTGTGGATGACGTCACAGGACGTTATATACAGACAGGCTCAAAAGAGTACCCGCGACTGAGCTCAAAAGAGTGGGCCAAGATCATTTTAAGAAAATGAAAGAGAAACATGTGCAATGCAATATCTGCAAGGCAAAATGTGCCTTCCACGGCAGCACAACTGCGATGCACGAGCACCTGAAAAGGAAGCTGTTGTGGCTGATTGTGACAATGATGAAGAGGGACCGTCATCTCGGTAAGCTAAATTGCTAGTTAGCTGCTAAAATTAGCATAAACAGAGAGTTAACTTGCTGCTTACTCATATTTATAGCTGTAAAAGTTAACATTAGTGATGATGATTTGATTCATCAGCCTTAGAACACTTTCATGTGTTTTCTGTAACGTTATAACAGTCATGTGTTTGAATAGCAATGCTAATGTTTTCTAACGTTACGTTTCAGTGCTATGTTTACACTTTATGCTAAACAGTTAAATAATTGTTTGTTGCAACAAGCTGCATATTTCATTAAAGGTTTAATGAACTATGATGTTAATTGTTTTATTTTTAGTTAGCATATAGCTGAAATCTAATGACGGTTATATAATAACAGCTGCATTCTAGTGAGATAAGATGTATGTTTTATATTCAATCAATGTATGATCCGATTAGTCGACTAATCGCAAAAATAATAGGCGATTAGTCGACTGTAAAAATAATCGTTTGTGGCAGCCCTACACGCAATGGAGGAGGCTTGTGCATGTCTTCACCCTCCTAGAGTCAGGGACAGTGCAAAGTGATGCAGGGACAGTGCAAAGTGATGGGGAGAGCCCCCTAGTGGATGAGATGGGTTAATTGGCAACTACCACAATGGGAAGAGGAGAAAATGGGCCAATATTATATAAAAAATAATATAATAATAAAATAATATTTATAATATAATATATAATAAAAAATAATAGCCTCACCTTTTCCCAGCTAGTTAACCTGCACTTCTCAAACTTTTTTTTCTGATTTCATCTTCATCACCTTTATATTTTTTTATTATAAGTCTTTCACAACCACATCCACTTGATTGTCTCCTCTTTCAAATGATATTCCTCTCACACTTCACAATGTTACTCAAATGTTCCTCTTTTTCTCGCGCTTTCTGCAGCTTTTTCTTTTTCATCTCCTCTCCTCCCCCACTCTCTCTCTCTCTCTCTCTCTCTCTCTCTCTCTCTCTCTTTCTCTCTCGCTGTCATTCCTCCTCTTTTTTCACATGCTGAGAAGGACTGCATCATTCTTGCCTGTGGCGTCATAATGGATCCCTCAGGAACACCAACCGCCTCCTTATTTCTGAGAAAAACAGAGAGAAAACTTCAAACATGATTCCCTCCCTCACTGTGCCTGAGATATGCCTCTCGTGTGCCTTTGATGCTGCCGTAGGCATCCCGCTGAACCTGCTAACTGGACAGTTTTTTTTATACCTATGTGCTGCTGCAGAGGGGGTTCAATGGGTTTATACTCCTCTATTCAATCATTATTATAAATATGATTAGACCTGCTATAGCAATGCAGTGCCTCATGTACTGACGGCTTGAGTGGAGTTGTTTTAATACTCAGTGTACTTATAATCAGGCCCTTTAATGTTGTTTATGCTAATGTCGGGTAGCTCATTTTTGGTCTATAGTAAGTTGATCTGTGCAACAACTGTGTGTTCAGCCTTTTGGCACACTCCATGTACCATTTCATGGTCTACATTAATGCAAGGCGGCTCATTTAGGCAAATCTGATGCGTGTACGTGGTCTTAGAGTTTGTTTTTTTCAGTGTTGCTAACACTTCCTGTGGGCCTACATTACTGCTCCTCACTCCTCACTTACATATTAGTTTTAGAGTAGTTTGTGAAACAGTGGGATGTGCACCTGTTTGGTGTACCTGCATCCATGCTGAAAGTCTCATATCCATGCCATTTTAGCATTGTATGGAGATTTTTGTCCATACAAGACTTGTTTACACCACTGCTAGGTTGAGTTTTTCTGTGCATGTGGCCTAGTATGTGCATGAGGCCACAGAGGGGGCTGACCCCTTGGAGCCCTCATTTGTCACCTGTCTGCATATTTAAACCAGACCTTCCTCCCTCATCAATGTCCCTCGCTAACAATCGCTGGCTTTTGAGAACGTTTGTCAGTAATTTGTCACCCCCCTTCTCCTCCCTGTTCCCGCTCTTGTTCGTTCTAGAGATAAGTCCAGCCTACTGCAATTTAACCAAATGAATCCCAACACGAGTGACCATTCAGGCTTGTGAGGCTTCCGCATCCCAAATAGTCCACTATATCGTTCAAAATCTGGCCTTTGTAAACGAATAATTGATGGGTTTCAAGATGGATTGTAACCGCTCACTTGTTCTGGTACCTCATAAAGGCGGGGAAGCAAGAAACGGCCAGTTGTGCTTCGATTACATGGTGTGAACTTCATAGGTACCATTTTTTAAATTCTGATTCTAAGTGTTCATCTATTTCATTTGTGCAACCATTTCTTTTTGCTTTGCTGATCTAAAAAGCCCTTGACACTCTCGCACACACACGCACGCAC
This sequence comes from Crenuchus spilurus, assembly GCA_036984385.1. NCBI lineage: Eukaryota > Metazoa > Chordata > Actinopteri > Characiformes > Crenuchidae > Crenuchus > Crenuchus spilurus. Next base: position 8,235 of record BRDA01003718.1, read on the forward strand.
GCACAGCAAGAACTGATACATTCACTGAGCCACAGTGGAGAAAAAGCCCCCTATTGACAAGAGGGGTCACAGAGTTCACAGCAATGTGATATATCGGATGAGGAGCCAATTAACCTCTTCAGGTCTCTTTCTTTGGCTGCAAAAAGAGAGCTGGTAGTAGATTAAACAACACAACCCCAGTCCCCCCTCCTCCAAAGAACATACACCTAAGACGTCAAACACACTCGCTCCAACATCCACCCACCAACCACTCCCACCCACCACCAGAAAAAGCCACCAGTCTTTTATAGTGTTGACCCTATAAAAGGGTCATTTCCTGAAAGTGGAGGAACCATAAACGTTAAAGAAGGGAAGAGTGCAAAAAAGACAAGAACAGTCGTCCGACCGTGCGAGAAGCTGATGGCTGTATACATACAACGTCGGATGGTAACACCTGCGTCCGAGATTGTTTTCAATGATTCCCGTCCATCCGGGAGAAAGGGGGAATGGGGGGGTCTGCAAACGTGTGTGGACACTTTTGTCATTTGTCTGTTTTGTTTAAGAAGGAATAAAAAGTAAAGACGGGGAGGAGGGCTGTAGAAATAGCTCAACATGCTGTCAATTTTATGGCTAATAAACTTTCAAAGAGACCAAAGTCCATTAATACCCGAGGCAAAATTTCGCCAGCACTCTCAGGAATCTCGCTCTCTCCTCCCTTTCTTCCCTCTTCCCACGGTCTCTCTCTCTCTCCTTTCTCCCCCTGCTCTTGAAAAAGTGGTCCAGCTCTCAGTTAGGTGGCTGTTCATTTCAGGGATGTTTAACTCCTAATGGGTATTGTTTGAAGCTGTACGCTCCCTACAGCATCGATGCACATGTAAAATGAGCTTTGCTGTCTGAAGTTTGCTTCTTTAGCTTTGTGTTGAGGTTAATAGGCTAATATAACTAATACACAGTTTAAGGTTATACTTGCTTATTTACTTACATTAATATAATGCAAATAAAGGAAACGTATGGACCGTTAGCATCATAGCGATTGTTAAAATCATCATGTAGATGCCTCAAATAAATGATGCGGAGTTCTCTAAACTAGACTTTATGTTATGTTCTGTTGGGTTCTATTAAAAAGTGTTTACACAGGTGAGCAAAGAAATGCAAAGCAATACTGGGACTCATGCCAATGCATGAACATGTAACTTATACTTTTATACATTTTTGGAAGTACCTCCAATTGGAACGTGGCCTGTTTTGCAGCAGCTGTTGATGATATTTTGGATACTGTGTTCCAGCTAGCTTGGTGTGGGTTAATAGAGACTCATTACATTTGTTCATTATGTCTGCATTAAGACAGCAGTGTCTTGTTTTTGCAGAGAAACGAGGCAGGTAGAGTAGATAGGTGTGTATGAGGCTAGTCTTTGAGAAGTGTGCTTGTTTCTGTGAGCTATAAGCAAAAAGTAAAGCTTCGTATGTATAATTAAGGTTCACCTTTTTGCCAATGTGATTTTGCACACAACGGAATTTGACCTCCGCATTTAACTCATTTGTGCACACACTATTGAACACACTAGGCTGTGAGTATTTTTGCCCGAAACTGTGGGCAGCCCTTATCCACTGGTGCCCAGGGAGCAGGGTTGGGTGCCTTGCTCAAGGGCACTTCAGTCATGACTTGTTTGGGGATCGAACCGGCAACGTTCCAGTCACAAGACCAGATCCTTACCACTAGGCCATGGCTACCCCAAACTAGGCCATGGCTGCCTAATGACCACCAACCAAGTATATTTTGGCCTATTTTAGGTTAACCGATGCTATTTTTAATTTGTAATTTAAAAAAATATTTTAAAAAATTGGATATCTCTTTATTTTTGAATATCAGCCAATGTTCCACCACTGGTTTATATCAGACTTACGGTGAAGGTGTACATTTATATAGAGTTTACAAAATACTTTTGTCAGTGGGTTTTGTTTCATGACACATTGGCTCTCCAACCAACTGCTTTTGTGAACAATCAGAGTGTTTCAATCACAGGTACTAGACTAGAGTGCCTTGTTAGTGAGACTTCATAAAACCCTGTGGCCAAAGTAAGCCAGGAGCAACAAGCAGCCCCGGCTCTCTCCTAAAGGGACCGTGATCGTGGCTGTTTTTATCATGGGGCTGCTTTTACAGAGCTATGTTAAAGAGCCAAAACAGATGTCAGCCCTCACTAATAAAGGAAATAATTACTCTGGTGCCCCTCCACTAATTAAGCACTCTGTTGGAATGAGGGCGGAACGAAGGGAGGAAAAAAACAATAAAAATCACTGAGCACATTATTACCACCCATGCTGACTGCGGACGTGAATGTGTTGATAAAAAATGCCCATTCATAGAATCTAAAAGGCTCAATCAGGAGCAGCACAGCTGAATCATTCTGGCCCGCCATTAAAAGCCCAGATAAGCCGGAAAAGACTTCAGGATTATGCCGCTGGATATACATATGAAAAATTGATAAGGATCTTAAGTGTTCTGAGAGTGGCTTCCCACCAAGGAGGGAGCTAACACACACTTCCTCTCTCATTTAACGTCAGCCATGGAGTTCATTAGGAACGCTGGTTTGTCAGTTGCCAAAAGCACATTTGGATGAGAGCCAAGGTCACTGCTGTTAAGCACAGGCTACATAACACAACAGAAATTGTGTGATTTCGAAAAAAATCTATAGCCCATAAAGGTTCCTAAATGGTTCTTAGCTTGTATGTAGAGTTCTAGGAAAAATCACTTTGTAGAGGGGCTTGAACTTTAGCATTTAGCATCTGCACATCTCATTTGCAAAAACAGTTTTTGAATGAAAAATGTATTCAATGGCTCATGAGGGAGCCTTGCTCCAAAGAATACCTTTTATTGGCACCTTTGTTTTTAAGAGCATAGCCATATTAGGACATCTTACCAAGAATTCCTTGTGGACTAGTCATTTCACGGCCAATCAGGATCAGTAAAGCCTGTAATTATTATCTGGCAGGCATGAGATGAAGCAATCTCTGCCAAGAATATACCATCACGTATGAGATATGGACACATCGTGAGAGGTAATTAGGAGAAGGAAATAAGGGAATAGGAAAAGAAGAGAGCACAAAGGTCATGCAATATCCTTTACTCCTTGTCAGTCATTTCAAGAAAAATAAAGAGGAAATAAATGAATCTTTATTCATGTAATCACAAAAAGGTATGACATGAATAAAGATGAATTCCTTTCATGAATTATTTATTTGGACACAGATTGCCATTTAATATTAGTCTTCTGCAGTGGTTGAAAAGCAGTGACTGGGCTCAGATGTTGCTTGTACTGAAACCTTCAATATATTTATAGGTTTCACTCACATTTCATGTTTTCTGAGATGCTTAATGAGATTAAAATGAATTGTCTTTCATCTTGAGATAGAAAGGAAGCATTCATTCACTGCAAAAAAGCATCTCACAAAAAATAGAAAAAAATAAAAAAAATAAAAGTAGACATAAATCCTTATATTAAGCAAAAAAATGCCAATGGAGTAAGCAAATTTTGCTTAGTAAGATTTCTTAAAATAAGTAAAATAATCACACACTTGCAGTGCTTTTTAAGACAAAAAATTTTGGCAGAGAAAAAAAAAAGATTTATTGCCTTAATATTCTCATTTTACTTGCTAAGATTTTGTTTTTGCAGTGCGAACCATAGTCATACCCTGTAACTGGTAAATAAAGCTCAAGCTGAGCTGAAATATCTTATTAAGAAAAAGTTAGACATATGTTCTTAAAATGAGCTTAATTTTTTTGTGCAAAACTTGCTTGTTAAGAATATTTTTTTCTTTTTAGACAAAACAAACAAAGATAGTTTTTACTTTCTTAAAAATAGTTTTTTTGCAGTGTAGTTCACTATGAATGTGACCAATAAAATGTGATATTTCATCTTTCATATTTGACTCAAAATATTTATATTTACTAATCATATTTAACCCCTTCAAACCCCAGCCTTACTGCATGCTAAAGCTTATTATTATTATTCTATAACGACATGGACTGCAATGCAAACTGGTGAAGTTATCCTTAAGGTCTAGAAGAAGGATCCTGGCCATTTACAGTTGTCATTGAAAACCAGAACCTATGTTATTCTTATCATAGTTGATGCAGGTGCAGAAACCTAAAAAACTCAAACTGAACAGTTTGTATTTGTGTGAGTAGCAATATGTAGGGAATTGAATCTTGTATAAGTGCACAAAGCCCATGTGACAGTGCATGTAGGCAGCTTTTCAGAGCTTGTATGTTAAATAATAGATCCAGCTTCTAGCCACAGAGTCAAGCTGTGCGGTATTACAGCCCGCCTCCACCTTCCTTCATGTGTATTGTCACTCTATCTAATGGAGTTTAACCCTCTGTGAGCTTAATATATGTCTATATTTTCCATGTCACGTTGATGGAAGGAGATCATCTGTGTATGGAGCTACGTCTAGTGTTAGAGGCAACAGACAAAAGTAAACTAAGATATAGTTTATTTAGGTTTTCGGTGGTCTTTGGAGTGACAGATTTTAGAGAACTGTAAGGCTAGACATAATGAGAAAAGTAAATGAAATAAAAATGAACGAATAAACCAAAATTTTGCATTGACATTTTATCCAACAATATAATGTTACATTTCAGTGCTACTAAAACTGATTATAAGTCATTTTCTGTCATTGTCAACACCACCAGATGACATACTGCATATATAAGTTATGTAGTTAGGAGAGTGATGGACTGAAAGTGGGCTTACGCACAGGTCCTTGCTCTTTAGGGGTCCTTAAGTTAGCATCCTGTGTCTGGATGAGTTGTCCATGGCTCAGAAAGAGACCTGTATTACAGGGAACATACGGAACATGCTTTTGTTAGTCCTGGGGGGCTGCCTATCCCCTGATAGGAGTCTTGTGCCTGGCCGGGTTCCCCTAAGAGCCTTCTGAATGAGGGGGGTTCACTTGGCGTTTTGCGCCCCCACCCCTTTTCCTTGTCCCACATCCTCCCCCACTCCTCCTCTCCATCCTCTTGGGACCGGGGGGCCAAACAAAGAGGGAGCAGGGCCGGCCTGAGCTGGGCTGGCAAAGGGGGGGGGGCACACTGTGGCCCCTGTCTTATTAGAGGGGTCGTGAACGTGTCAGAATGATTAATTTCCAGAGGTGCATGGGGATACCCTAGAGTCACATTTATTCCATGCTTCAGCTCTCCAACACACACTTCCCTGGAAATACCACATTTGCATTTCCTCATTAAGAATATATATACTTCTTAATATTTATATTTACTTCTAAATATTTATACTTGCACATATATATATATATATATATATA
>BRDA01003718.1:13635-25195 GCA_036984385.1 Crenuchus spilurus
GATTTCTTAATGGGAGTATGCTGCTCTTTATTGGATTTTTGGATTGGATTTAAAACGCATGCTGTGATTTTTCTGATATTTATAATGTTTTGTTTATTGTTGTGTGGAAATGGTTGAAAATCTGTCAATGACTCAGTGCATCTGCACACAAATTTAGTCCGAGTCAGTGCCGGGGTCTGACAAACTTGACCATATCTGTAGCAGCTTGTGGTTAGTTGTCTTATGTGGTACAAAAAAACTGCACACTTGACGCCTGAAGGGTACCATGACTATAGGACAGTAGATGTTCCCCTTAAAGATCTTCCTCTTGCTCCTCAAAATGATACTCAGGAGTGGGTGGCATATTAAGATATTCGTGAATTAGCTAATTCCAGCTATCTGTAAAAGAAAAGGTCATTTTTTTACTAGTTTTATTGAACCTACTTCTTGTTCTTTTTCTTTTGTTCCCTCTGAAGTATAAATACTAGGATCAGATTCTTCTGCCATAACATTTATAGGTTTTTTGGGCAAAGAAGATGTCATTCCTACTAAACCTGGTAATGAATTGATCAATCGGTGTGGAAATCACTAGACTTTTATAGAATCTACTGTAAAAAGAAACACACTTTACATATCAAATTAGTCTTTGCAGATGAAAAAGACAGTTTAGTTTGCATTGCTCTTAGCTTTTTGATCTGGTCATGTGACATAGTAACAGTACCAATGATCAAATCAGCTAATAGCTGATTATCAGCTGGTATCATCCTACACTCTTAAAAGGTTCTTCAAGGGTTCTTTAGTAAAGAAAATTGTTCTATATAGAACCATAAACACTCGCACAATGATGAAAGGATTCTTCAGATTGATGAGGAATGTGCTGTAGATGGTTCTATATACACATCTTTTGAAAATGCACCAAAAAGGGTTCCTCTAGGAAGCTTGACATCATAACTACATTATTAAGACTATGTAATTAAGAACCATATACAATGCTTTCCTCATCAATCTGAAGAACCCTTTCACCATGGGAAGAACCCTTTATCCATGCGATGGGTTCATTGAGTGTTCTTGGTTCTATATAGAACCATTTTCTTTACTAAAGAACCCTTGAAGAACCATGTGAATAGTTTATTTTGTAATTTTATAACTGTGACTAAACGTGATCTTGTTTGAAAATATGTTTTCATTGTTGCTCCTCACTTCAGTGTGTTTAAGGTGGAGCTGAACTACCTAAAGTTGAAAGCCACTGTCCAAGGTGCTGAATAGATTTAGTTGCATCACTATCACTGGAGACCAGATCATCTGTAGTTCGCAGTGTTGCATCTTCATATGATGCTGTATCATATTACTTCTATTCATTATAGTGTCTTCCTGTTGGTGGAAATACTTGTAAGGCCAGATTCCCAGAAACAGATTAAAGCTCCAGTCTTCATAGACTAAATTGCATCAACAGTGGCCAGGCTTAAGCTTAGCCTTCATCTAGGTCCACCCATAATGTACCAGTAGTCTCAAATACCTGATTAGTTTTATATGATTATTTTTCTTAATGAAAATACAGCACATTCGCATCCATTGACCTCTGCATCCCTCACCAAGCTTTATTAGTCATTGGCAAAAAAACCTTACTGAATCACTGATTGATTGAAATACCCTTTCCTTTTCATCTCTTCACAGCGGAGCCTATAGTGCAGGTAGACGGAAAGCCCAGCTGCTGCTTTTTTAAGTTCAGTCCCAAGCTGATGTTCACCAAGGTGTTGAAAGCCCAGCTGTGGGTGTACCTGCGACCCCTGCAGCAAACCTCCACAGTCTACCTGCAGATCCTCCGACTTAAGCCCGTCACTGACCAGGGCAGCCGGCACATCCGTATCCGCTCACTGAAGATTGAGCTTAATTCACAGTCTGGCTATTGGCAAAGCATTGACTTCAAGCACGTCCTGCAAAACTGGTTCAAGCAGCCACATACAAACTGGGGGATTGATATCAACGCATTTGATGAAAGTGGGAACGACCTAGCTGTGACCTCCCTAAGGCCTGGAGAAGAAGGGCTGGTAAGGACCCTTAGACCTGCTAATCAAGCACTATTGATACTAGACAAGTATGTTAAATTATTCTCTCTTTAAACAGATTTTAAACAGTGAGATATAATGTGAAGTACTGTGATAGCTTTAACACATTTGTATCTGCAGGTTAGAAATTACTTGGGAGAATAGGTAACACCAAGACATTTTGGCAACTGATATATCATCAGTCATATTTACAGTTTTCTGTTATCTCAAATATAGTTGATCAGCCAAGACATAAAGCACTATTTCTTACCTACAAGGCTGGACTGAGTCTTTTTTTTCTTCTGTAGACTGGTCTCCTCACTGTGCATTCAGAGTATGACGTGTTGGATAATGTTAATATTTTTAAGTTACTTTAAGTTACAAGTTAAGTTACTTTTAAGTTTATACTTTAAGTTACAAAATTTTTATTGTGGGGTGTGTTTTTTTTCTCTTTTAATGCTGTTTTATTAGTAGTAATACTATTTTTATACAGTGAGTACTTTAAAGGGCACTTTAAATAGGGAGCAGCCATGGCCTAGTGGTAAGGATCAGGTCTTGTGACCAGAAGGTTGCTGGTTCGATCCCCAGACAGGACATGACTGAAGTGCCCTTGAGCAAGGCACCCAACCCCCTAACTGCTCCCCGGATAAGTGGATAAGGGCTGCCCACTGCTTCGGGCACTAATTCTCACAGCCTAGTGTGTTCACTAGTGTGTGTATCTCTGTGTGTGTGTTTCACTGCATGAATGGGTTAAATGTGGAGGTCAAATTCCGTTGTGTGAAAAATCGCATTGGCTAAATTGGTTGATCTTAATAAAATGCATTAATAATAATAATAATAATAATAATAATATTGTTGTTAGCTAACAAACAGTGGACATCTATGCACACTCAAGAGCACACTTGCTCACATTTGAGCTTTGACATGTTTGTGCAATAACTGCTTAATACGTTTCTTCAGTTTTAAAGTTTTGTAGTGATATATATTTTAGAACAAATTGAAGAAAACCATTAAAGGCCCTTTGTTTACATTGCTAACAAACACTAGAACTTAAAACAAAACAAACAAAAAGTCACAGTTCGTTATTTAATTTAGATAAAAGCAAAATTCACACACCAAACGTACGGGAAAACTGTGTCAAATTGATTTCTGGATGTGGAGAGGGTTTCCTGTTAAATACATTTTTAGATCAATGGGAAGCACTGCCTTCTAGGAAAGATTTGGAGAAATTACAAGACATGGAATGTGACAGGAATAGGGATTAAAATAAGGAGAAAGCTGAGTAAAACACATCTGTTGGCAGGTATGCTTGTACTTATCATAGCCCATTGTTTATTCTCCAAAGGGCAAGTTCCCCACAAGCCAGTAACAGCCCATCCCTTTTCACAGCAAGTTATTTTTAAAAGGCAGGAAGCAAAAAAGATCAGAGACTCTTCAGTGGGAGTACAAAAAAAACAACATAAAAAGCAGAGAAAGAATGAAACTCCCCCTGGACCTCTTGGAGTTTTCTCCTCTTTCTCTTTATCCAACAAAGAAAGCAGAGTACAAGCTGACAGGATTTGACCTCAGTGGCCTCTTGGTTTGTCCCCCCCACCACCACCAGACAGCTATGGTAAACTCTTGCTTCTGTCCAGCTGCTTTGCCACAAGTTGAGATCCATGCTTTATGGAGAACAATGAAATGCAAAGACACTGGATTTAAAATCTCTTGGGAATTACTAGTGTTGAGGTCAAGGTTAGGACAAAACAAGGAAGTCAAAGGTCAAGTATAGCCTGTAGAATATCATCTTTTTGAGTTCTGACAACTACTCACAACTCACTACGATGAGAAATTATGTAACTAACCTGAGGTCTCAATAAGTCTAAGTAAGATTATTCAAAAAAACATAACCATGTCTCTGATTTTTAGTCATTGGCTCAGTCTAGTGTTACTTCATTTAACCTCTTAAACACTAAGCTTATTATTCAGTTATTAATCTGATAGTGAATTGCCCCTTACCCAGATACTGCTGTTCTGGAAGTTCTTCTACATCAAATATTCTATGATAAAAGGATGGTAGGAGAGTGGCACCACTCTTTGGTTCCATCTTGATGTCTCCTACAAGCTGTTGATGCTGAGTTCATAGACTTTAGTACAGCTGTTTACCCTCCACCAAAGCATTAGCGTACTCTGTACACTACAATAGGAGATATTAGCTCATAGACAACTTCAGTAAGCACTAGAATCATTAGAATAGGAGATATCAGTCCATGAACAACTTAAATAAGCACTAGAATCAATAGACGAGGAGGTATTAGGCCATAAACATCTTCAGTAAGCACTATAATCACTAGAACATGATATATTAGCCTATAAATAATTTCAAGTAAGCATTAGAATCATTAGCATAGGAATTATTAGCCCATGTACATCTTCAGTAAGCACTAGAATAAGAGATATTAGCACATAAACAACTTCAGTAAGCACTAGAATCAGTAGAATAGGAGATATTAGTCCATGGATAACGTCAGTAGGCACTAGAATCAGTTGAATAATAGATATTCAGAATCAGAATCTCTTTATTTCGTCAAGAATGTTGCATATACAAGGAATTTGACTTGGCGACAGCAACCCATATTAGCTCAAAAAGAGCTTCATTAAGCACTAGAATCATTAGAACAGGAGATAGCAGTCCATGAACAACTTAAATAAGCACTAAAATCACTAGAATAGGAGGTATTAGCCCATAAACATCTTCAGTAAGCACTATAATCACTAGAACATGATATATTAGCCTATAAATAGTTTCAAGTAAGCATTAGAATCACTAGAATAGGAATTATTAGCCCATGTACATCTTCAGTAAGCACTAGAATAAGAGATATTTGCAGATAAACATCTTCAATAAGCACTAGAATCACTATAATAGGATATATTAGCCCATACCCAACTTCAATAAGCACTAAAATCACTAAAATATGAAATATTAGCCCATGAGGATCTTCAATAAGCACTAAAATCGCTAGAACATGATATATTAGCCCATAAGTAAATTCAAGTAAGCATTAGAATCACTAGAATAAGAAATATTAGGCCATGACCAACTTCATTAGCACTAGAATCATTAGAATTGGAGATGTCAGTCCATAAACAACTTAAATAAGTTAAATTTAACTTAATATAATAAACTTAAATAATAGCCTATACCCAACTTCAGTAAGTACTAAAATCACTAGAATAAGAAATATTGGCCCATAAACAACTTCAATACGGACTAGAATAGGAGATATTAATATCCTTAATAAATGCTATTAAACACTAAAATTGTGCAAACATTTTAAAATATACTATGGCTTATCTCACCCTCTTACCATCAAATCAAACATTTTTTCTTCAGAAATTAAATTATGTTGTCATGGAAAATGTTACACTGAATGGGTGACCTCAAACTTTTGATTGGTAATGTTTGGTGTTGAAAGTTTACTTCTTTAGTTTTATACTGGGCAAATCTAAGCTTCCTGTCAATAATCAATAGACATTTCAATTGTGAACAATTTTCAATTGCTTTGCTAATGATTGGTTATATAGGCTTCGTTTACTTTCTAGCTACATTACATTTTAGCTCCAGTGTAAAACCAAAGATGCAGACTTCATTCAGCAAACATGTCTTGGCTGACAACATTTGTGCTAAGAGGACACTGAAGCATCACTGAATTATTGAGTTTGTAAAATGTACGTTGTGTAGTTGTAACAGTTAACGTTTCTAGCATCCCTTTAGTAGTTATCTCAGCTGGACCAGGCTTACTGTTTCACCTCTCTATCTCTGTCCCTCCCTCTCTTTCTCCTCCCCCTGATCTCCAGCAGCCGTTCCTGGAAGTGAAAGTTCTCGAGACTACCAAGCGCACGCGGCGGAACCTGGGACTGGACTGCGATGAGCACTCTACTGAATCTCGTTGCTGTCGCTATCCTCTCACTGTGGACTTCGAAGCTTTCGGCTGGGACTGGATCATTGCGCCCAAGCGCTACAAGGCTAACTACTGCTCGGGTCAGTGTGAGTACATGTTCATGCAGAAGTACCCGCACACCCACCTGGTGCAACACGCCAATCCTAGAGGCTCAGCAGGCCCATGTTGTACCCCCACCAAGATGTCGCCAATAAACATGCTCTACTTTAATGATAAGCAGCAAATAATTCACGGCAAGATTCCTGGTATGGTGGTAGATCGCTGTGGCTGCTCTTAGACAAAGGCACAAGTTGTTCAAGCTTGGGAGGACTAGTCTGCTCCCACCGTGTCTCGGAGTGTCTCCTGTTTACCTTTTCCCTCTTGTACCGGAAGACCGTCACAAACCATAAAGGAGGCCATCTTTAGTTTATCACTGTAGTTCAACAGATAACAGAATAATTCATTGTAAAACAGTATAAACTGAGGCTGAAAGGCAGAGATTTCTATAAATGCTTTCAAAGAGTGAATGTTTGAAGACCAGCTGGTGAAAGAAAACAAGACAAAACTAAAGGAATGATACCTTTAGTTTTAGTTTTGTGGTTCTCCATGTTTTAACTATTTGATAGCTATACAATAATGAAACGTGGTTACTTTATAGTACATGCATCCATTACTGTCCTCTATAAATACTGAGACAGTGTTGTCAATTTAATTTTGCTGTCTCACAAAGGCCGTAAATAAGAATATTCAATCACAAGCAGTTAATGCATCTTAGTGCATCAGGTTAAACATAACACAGTTAAGCCAACAGCTCAATAAATTAGTAAAGGTAATGGTTATATATAGAGCCATCAATCTCAATGAACCATTTGAATGTTTCAGTGGTTTATTGCAGTGTCATTTACATGGCCCATTCCATTTGCAGTTATGATACTTATTATATTCTCTATTATTATTATTATTATTATTATTATTAATATTAATATTATTATTATTATTATATCACTGTTATCATGCATACTCTCCAGGTTTTTAAGTATTTTTTAAAATACTATTTTATTTTTTAAAAATAGCACCAAAGGTCTACAACTGAATAAGTTATTTTGGTGCTATTTAGAACCCTTTTTGCTGAGTGTCTAAAGTAAATAAAAGGTTTTCTGTATTTCTGCTCCATTTTACCTCCAAATACCTAAAACAGTCATTTTCATTTTACTGTTACAAAACATAGTGGAGAGCTACATAACAATGTATTTGTTTTAGATTCAAATCATTTCTATTTTCCACATAAACAGACTGCACTCGTCCAAACAATCTACACTAGAGAAATAAAAATATGCCAAGAGCGACATACAGTGCTGAAAAATTCTAGGACAGACACCCCTCCCATCAGCAAATGCAGCTAGCACCCCAGTGTGAGATTCCCATGAGTCCAGGCACCCTTTCATGGCTACTTTGATCTTCGTTTTACTTGTGATCTTGTAAAAGACAAAAAGAAACAGAAGAGGACAGAAAAGAAAAGGGCTTTTTCAGTACCGTTAAATGAGAACAGGAAAAGGGTCTGCCCGGGCAATCGAGTTACGACGCTTCATGTGACCACAGCACTGACTCACCCATGAAGCCTGACCTTTTGAGTATCAGTCCCGGCCATTGTTGAAACCAGGAGGACTGGTCCTTCGTTTTGGTAGGATGGATCATGAATTCATTGATTGTGGACTTAAATGTGCTGAAGAAGACTTTCCATTAATGCTTTAATGAAATACTGTATTACTATATTCTATCCAATTCTCATCTAACTATGGGTGATTGCCCCTCATTGGTACTTTATGTAGTCAAAAGACAACATGCCACAAACAAGACTGTATGAAATCCCCCCCCCTCCCCATTTTTGAGCTGCAGGGCCATATACAGATGTAGCACCCTTGTTGCAGTTTCAAGTATCAGATGCACTAGGCCAGTTTATTACACCCATAGATGGTGGCTTATGCTTGATTAAAGTACAATGTGTGACAAACTCTACTTTTCTAGTATATTTATCATTTTTCTTGATTTATCTTTTGCTTTGTTTTGTTTGTTTGTTTGTTTTTATTTTTTACAAAATATCACTCCTGCCCCTTACCAGCCCTGTATGGTACGGTGATCTTTGGAAGTGCTTAAAAAGGAAAAAAAAAAGATAGATTAGAAAGCTGGAAGTTTGTCTCATCCTCACCAGATGTCTAAGCAAAGATAAATATCCCTTCGTTGGAAACGAAAGCACTATGCTGTTGGATAAAGGAGGAGCCTTCTGACATTATATATAAATAATTTATGTATATAATTTTAAAAAGGGGTACAAAAGATCCTTTCTGGGCACTCTACCTTACCAACAATAAATTTTGCACTATGGGAATGGCAAGAGGAGTCATGTTGTTGTCTGTATTTGTATTATACCTTTGCGAGCACAAGAGCTTGTATGTGGATTGTAACAAATGAGAGAAAAAAAGGAAAAAAAAAGTGAGTTTATGAGTTTATGGAGACATTTTTGTGGATAAACGCTTTCTGTTTGTCCAGTCCATCACATTCTTCATTACCATAATGCTTTGTTGATGTTCCTTTCTCATCTTCTGAAGCGGAGGCCTGTTGTCATTTCCTTCCCCTGAAAACAACTGAAAGCAGACTTTTTATCCCGCCTGGACATCAAATCCAAGCAGAAGAACGTAGGATGGTATAGGAATCCAAAGGTGATGCCCCTCGTCAGTCCAGCCTCCTTGATTTTCAAGCCACAAACTGTCTCACCAAGCCCAACTGCTTTTAATGACTGACCTGAAGTGAAAGCATGAGCCTTTTGGTTCATTTGTGTTTTGGACAGAAGTAGCCATGCATTTAATGGGAATGAAATGCACATGTTGCCACCAAAGTGAATAAAATAGTACAATAATGTAGCAAAAGGCACATATCAAAAGTATCATCTGTACCTGACATTATGGATTAAAGTGCAGTAGACAGCACATCAGTTTCAAAGTGAAATCTACCTCTAAACCCTTGCAAGAAAAGAATTGATATGAACAACTATGGTAACACCTTAGAGCTGTCCTTTTAGTTAGTCCTGGCACTCCCACTATCAGCTGATACACAATGCAGGATTTCAAACAACTTGGCTGTGACATCGTTACATCACCAGGCGAGGAATAAAGCTTTTAACCCAAACTATTTTATTATAAGACAATTATATGGAAGTTTTAAATCGGGGAAATGCAGTACAGTAAGTTGCAGCAGGTGGCAGTATACACACATTGTTTGCAAAATGCCAAAAATATATAACGAAGAACAAAAATGTAGAGCGTAATAGATGGTTTGTGTATATTTTGCAGGCCTTTTACCATACTGATCATTTCGGTCGGGTGACCATACGTCCTCTCTGTTACTAGATATGCTGCTTTCGGGATGTAAAATTGCTTGATTTTGAAGAAACCCCAGATATTTTGTCTTTCAAGCTTTCTGCTGTACTGTCCTCAGAAAAAAATCAGAAAATGAATGGTTTGAAAAATCTGCATTGTGATTCTGCTTCATGGGAATCATCATGGGCTACAATCAGGATGGCCCTAAGGCTGCCTAAATTTATGTTAAAACATTCTTTGTGTTCATTTGATTTGCTGAAATCAAAAGTATTGATCAATTAAATATATGGAATACCACATTTTGCCAAATATTTGACCCCGCCAGGGAAAACCAGGCCAAAGTCACTGGGCAATTTATTGAGATATCGTGTCAATATCATGTCATTCACATTAGCGACAAAACTTAGCCACTCGGTATTATTGCTGTAAATGAAAGATAACAGTCTCAGATATCTATCGGAGTACATATTTTGATCAAAAACAAAACATAAATTCACAAAAAAGTTGTTTTGAAAAAAACATTAAAAAAAAAAAAAAAGTCTTTGGCCTGGTTTTCCCTGGCAGGGTCACATATTATATTACGTCTAATTTTATCGATGCTAACCCTCTTTATATGTAATTTGGTGATAGGTACGTTGCTGTGCTTCCCCTTTTCAATGTTTATTACATTAAACGTGTGTAAATACCCAAAGAAAGAACATATCAAAGGACAAGTTTTTGAAGTATAGACTTGAATCAGATTGAGAGATTGTTTAAAGCAGTCCCTAATACATTTTATCAAAAAGCATGTTTACTCATTTTGATGTTGGAGACTGTATTGAGGACATTACAGTAATGTTGAGCTACAAGTCGGCATATTAGGGGAAGTATGTACTGAAGGACAACTGACAACTGAGGGAGAAAAAACAGCAAAAAAAGAAATGAAATGTTTGTATGCTTTTTATGGTTTGACAGAATATTGCTATACATAGTTATATCAGTGACGGTATTATCTAAATGTAAATAAACATTCATTTGTTAACATTTTACAGTTTTCTGTAGACAGGTTCTCCGCTTCAAAGAATTATCTGCTGTTCTTTTTTTCTGTTTCATCCACTTTTTATGTTGTGTAGATAAATGAATTATAAATTTGTAGTTTGAACTTTGTGCAAATGAATATTTGTTCATCATTTGTTTTCTTCATTTTTGTTTGGTCTCTTTTTCTACAATAAATCATTTATTTAGCCTACACAATGCAGATGCCTTTACTAAAATGATGTTTAAAAGGAATGTTGCTACAGAGCACCTCATCAAGATTTACCCTTCATTAAAAGATGCAGCCTCAGTGTGAATCTCAAGTTCATGGACTATGAGTTCAGTTCATAGAGATGAGTTCTAGATAGAAATGCCATCTTAAGTATTATTAGCTGCACTGAGTAACAAATATCTCAATATTTTGTATCCAAAGTGTTGTCCTTTATTTCAGTATGTTATTGATCACCCTTTAATACAAAAATACAATACAACAAAAATGATCAGATTATCACAAAAAATATAAAAATTTGAATATTATGAAAAAGGTTCATTGTCGTTCGAAATTTAATTAAAAAAGTTACTCTCATATATTTTATATTCATTATAAGTGACATATCAAGCATCTTTTTGTTCTGATCATGAAAATCAGAAACCCAAAATCTCAAATTAGAATATTCAAAAAGTATCAACATTAAAACAAAGCTTGATATATCACGTGTAATTAATATAAAATTTTTCTTTTAGAATTCAATTATTAACAAAAAATAACTTTTTCATAATAGTCTACTTTTTGGATGCGCACTAGTACATCCATGTGCAAGACATAGATTATATCAGCTCCTGAACTGAATATTCATTTTTTAGTGTTAACTATCCAGGGAATATTGAATAAATTTATCACATACAACCTCAAACCAGAAAAAATTGGAACAGTATGGAAAATGCAAATAATAATAAAACGTTTCTTATATTTGGCTTAAAACCTATTTAAACTGTTTTATGTTTTGTCTGATCAACTTCATTTAATTTGTTAATATACATTCCTGCATTTCAGGCCTGCAACAGATTCCCAAAAATTTAGGGCAAGAAATGAGGTTAAAAACACACAAACAACAAAAACCTAAATAATGATGATGCAATGATGTGGAGATGGCAAATGTCAATATTTTATTCGTAATAGAACATAGATGACAGATCAAAAGTTTAATCTGAGTAAATGTAACAT
>BRDA01003720.1:8775-38451 GCA_036984385.1 Crenuchus spilurus
TTACCGACCTTTTTGATGACATTGACTCGGTACCGTCTGTGAACACTATACATTTTCACCAGTTACTTTATCTGTTGACTATAAAAATGTTTGAAATTAGTCATAAAGATCAGTGGACAAATATTAATATTCATTTTATGTTATCATTTTTTTTCTTGTCATGATGACCACCTGCCTCCCCTGACCGCACGTCCCTGGACTAAATGACCCAAAAGACTCAAACCAGCATTTGAAGAAAAAATTACCTGGCACTGTACAAATAACCTAAAAAAAATCATCCAACATTCTCAACCGAGCAAGTTTTTATAGCATAAAATCAAAAAGATACCAATATAGAAGAGTAATTCATTTGTCAATAAAATACATATAAAGTCTGTATAGGGTTATACTATTGTCTTGTATTCAACAATGTAAGAATCAGTAGAATCCGTATGTTTTGTTTATTTATTACTGTCTATTTCATTGACCACTTTTACATATCACAAGTGTCTGCCATGGCTCAGTTACAGTAGTTTTTCCAGCCATTTCTCTGGTTCTTGTCTAAATTTCATTGCCCATTTGCGTGTAATCTCTAAGTATACTGTAGGTTTGTGAGGAAGGTAGTCTAAGTAAGCAGTCTGGCCTCCCGTTTTAGGGATTGCTGTCTCAATCTGAGTCCCTTCGTGCCATTCGTTAAACGAAGTTATGGAGATAACCTGTGGCCTCGTTGCCAACGCCGCACTCAGAGACATCTCGTAATACTTCCCGTTGATGCGGTTTCGAGTATTCTGGAAGTTCCACGGCCGAATGCTGGTGTCAATATAACCTGGACCTACGCTAGGTATAAAAACCAAGTTGTTGCCATCACAGAATTCTTTAATGGACTTCCAGTTGTGCTGAGAGGAGCCATAGGAGAAGCCGTTTGTTGCAAAGTAAGTGTAAATGCCGTCAAAGCCAGCAGACAGTATTTCCTTTTTGTGTTTCTCCTCCACCAGCAAAGCAATGAAGATGCCATTGTATGGCGTGTTTCTGATGCTCCTCCGGCCAGTGGGCTTCAGCATCTCTGCCCAGGTTTCTGCACTCTGCAGGTAGGAGTCATAAATATAGAACAACGGAAGGAACTTCCCTGAGCTTGATCTGTATCTGAAGAAAGCAGGATGGTCCCCATACCTGTGTGGAGAAATCTCATGAATAATAAGTCACTATTAAATGGTATATTAAGGTTAATCTGTAAATAAGATAAGTGGAGTATACCTGCCTGATCTTGATTTAAGTCACAACAATAGACAAACACAGTCTGCATAAACTAATGCAGCACAAAAATATGTTTCCATGTTATATTGAACACAATGTGTCTTGTTCTTGTTCTAATGTCCCTGACTATAGAAGTGTGAAGACTAGCACAGGCCTCCTCTGATGCATGTGAAGTCAGGCTCCACCTCTTTTCCAGCTGCTGTCAATACATCATTGCTGGGCAGCCAACACGCTTGCAGGAAAGTGCAGCTCTGATACATCAGCTAAAAGACACCTGAGCCAGCAGTATCTACCCACCCAGAGAGAGCATGACCAGTTTTATCGTCTCACATCTCCGGCTGCCGATGGCAAAGCAGCGTAAACGGGATTCAAACTCGTGATCCTCTGATCATATGTTATTTCTTAAAAGTGAAAGCGCACAATATAGAGGAACTGAACCTACACATCTGTCCCATCCATGCAGTGAAACCCACACACACACAAACACACTTGGGAGCAGTGAGAACACAGTGGACAGCTCTATCCACGCTGCCTGAGGAGCAGTTAGGCGTTAGGTGTCTTGCTCGAGGGCACTGGTCATGTCCTGCCAGAGGATAAAGCCAGCGACCTTCTGATCACAAGCCAGGGTCCCTAACCACCAGGCCACGACTGCCCTAAATATTACATTTATTATTGTCTGTTGTTTTTAAATCACATAGGAATTAGTCCTTGTTTCAATTTGCAAATTTCTGACTTGGAAGTTATACAGTGCCTTGGAAAAGTATTCACCCTCTTGGTATTTTTCATGTTTTGCGGCCTCACAACCTGGGATTAAAATAGATTATTTGAGGGTTTGCATAATTTCATTTACAGAACATGTCTACAACTTTTGAACAATTTCTTTTTATTGTGAAGCAAAACAACAAATAGGACACAATAACAGAAAACTTCAATGTGAATAACTATTCACCCCCTTAAGTCAGTACTTAGTAGAGTCACCTTGTGCAGCAATTACAGCTGCAAGTCACTTAGGATAAGTCTCTATGAGCTTTCCACAGGGATTTTTGCCCATTCCTCCAGCAAAACTGCTCCAGTGGGGGGCCCTCTCTTCGCAGGTTCTTGTGGTACCATGATAATGGATTTCATGTAGGATCATCAGAGATTTGGGTATTTTTTCATAACCCAACCCTGACTTGCACTTCTCAACAACTTTGTCCCTGACTTGTTTGGAGATCTCCTTGGTTCCTTTCAGCAAAGCTGTGTATATACTGACAGATCATGTGATACTTAGACTGCACACAGGTGTACTTCATTCCACTCAGCATGTGACTTCTGAAAATAATTGGCTGCACAAGAGCTTTATAGGGGCTTTATAGCAAAGGGGGTGAATGCATATGCACAAGTCAGTTTTCAGTTTTTTACATAAAAAAGAATTTTAAAAAATGTATATTTCACTTCACAAACTTAGAATATTTTGTGCACATGCATCACATAATTCAGATAAATACATTTAAATCCAGGTTGTAATATAACAAAATAGGGGTGAATATTTTTGCAAGGCACTGCATGTTATAAATAATTAAGCCTGTAATTTTGCAGTTTTATTTTGACTATTATATGAGACTGACAAAGTAATTCACTGCTGGAGTCTTTTTACTGGAAACCTTCTTACTTAAGTAATCATATTCATCACTACTTAATTTCTGTTTGAGTAATAATGATTTTAAAGTAACAATACTTTGAGTTCAGTTTTTGGCTACTCTACCCACCTCTGTTTACAACGTAAATCATATATCAGAGTACTTACTTCTGCACAATGTATTTGATATTGTCCTGCATGCTCGTTTCATCTCGTCCACTGTACGGCTCAATGTGAAAGGCCACCTGTACAGGAAAATGTCATGGAAATGAATACAGAGATGTGAAGTGTCTACTGACCAGTTATAACTGAAATAAACTGGCACAGCCGTGTCTTACCTTCACTTGATACTTATCAGCTACTTCCAGAATCAGGGGGACAATGTCATCAACTGGTTCACCGTTATCATCCTTCATACCAGGTGGGTACCAAGACACTGCCAAAACACCTGAACACCCAAAAACAGATATTATCATTAACTACACATCACATAAGCCCTATTGGAAGTGGAGTAGTTTATCAGGGGGATGTCTGTGAACAACAGTTTACACATCTCCTCAGGGTTGAACCTCCTGTATCCGGACATTAAAATAAATACAAGATTGTGTTTGTTGATGCTTGTAGAGTTTTACCAACATAACATAGGTGCAGCTGTGATTATAATCCCACTTTTAATAAGCCAGTACAGTCTTTCTTATTCATTTTAGTTTCTTTTTCCTCCACATAATAACCTTTAATAGCTTTAATATTTGTCGGTTTGTTATTTTCGAAGGTTTTTGGTGGTTAAAAGATTAAATACGACTAGTAGCTGCAGCCAAAATTCTTTATTTTCAAACTCGAAGTGACATCTGCCTGGAAAATCACAGACTTGTTTACAGATGGGACTAAAATGATCAGATGAGCTCAGAGTTTCTTAAAGCAGTAGATAATTCAGTCTCTAATGTTCTCAGAGGACGAGGGGAAAAAAACTCAGACATGGTGGATCCGGACAGGAATAAAATCACAGGGGAGCTCCTGTAAATGAAGAAATGACCCCAGAACTCCCCTGTAAATGTAATCCAAAACAGGGCTATAAACACAAAAACAAGTATCATGTTTATTAATTTCGCCTTCACTATATTGCCAAAACTTTGTGGACACCTGCTTATTCAGCGATTCTTTATCATTGAAGGTATTTACTGAAAGTTTTTCCACCACTGCTGCAGTAATGGTACTAGAGGACTGTTAGCTATTGTAGAGTTGTTAATGATCAGTAGAACCATGTAATTAAACAACATATGTTGGACACAAGAACTGGACACAAGGATCTTATGCATATTAATGTTGATTTTTTTATATGTGGTTGTGAACCAGAAATACACAGAAAAGTTTGTGCGACACCTCTTCTAATCAATGCGTTCAGCTCCTTGAAGTTGACAAGTTGACACAGATGTACACAGTAAATCTACCAGTGTTAAATCAACACTATTAGAGTTAAATTAACACTGAGGGTGTCAAAATGTAACACTCTCAGTGTTAATTTAACTCTAATAGTGTTGATTTAACACTGGCAGATTTACTGTGTACACACAGTTTGTCTAGTCCCTGTAGAGAAGTACTGCCAATAGAATAAGACTAAACAACCTCTTGGCACTATGACTAATTCCAGGTGTGGGTTAGAAGACCCAGCATTGAGCTGTGGAACTGGATCTGTGTTCTCTGCTACATCCAGTACTTCTGGGATGATTTGAGGACTTTGGGATGAGGTGGTGACTGTGATCATCCTGACCTCAATGCTCTTGTATCTCGATCCCACAGCAATGCTCCTAAAACTAGTAGAAAGTCTTTCCTGGACAGTAGAGACACTCTAACAAAAGCAGTATAAACTCTTTATTAATGAACAAGCAGGTGTCCAAAACTGTTTTCTCCATATAGTGTATATTTGTATTGAAAATGACTCAGAAATACAGCTAAATATTTTTTTACTTCCCTATCATAAAGGTCATTGTCAACAGTCCACCACCACCCATCGAAAATGTGGTCAGTGGTGGCCCTGTGCTGGTCAATTTTCCACAGATGCACTGAATAAATTGAGCTCTGAAGTAAGTAGCTCTAATAAACTGGAAATACAGTATTTATTCAGACTTTGTACCAACTTACCAATGGCGGCTTTCCGTAGCTGCTGCATATGAGCCTCTATAACAGACGGGTCTCTAGAGCTGTATGCGCCCAAAGCAGGATAGAAGTTGGCGCCAATGTCATCTGGAGGCTGGTGTCTTCCTGTTGGGTATCCTGCGGCCACTTTTGCGTCCCAGTGTGGCAGGAGAGGGTGATTCCAGTGGATGAACTTTCCATCGAACTTAGGATTTCCATACCAAACATAGTAGAAAATGTGTAGGTTATAGTTCGGAGGAGGGAAATCTCGAGCTTCACTGTCAAAGCTCACTTCTCTTTCCTCTGCGTTTTTGGTCATGATGTGTTCTGCTGAGTCATTTACCTGCTCGTGGTCTTCTCCCTGTCTTTTCTCAGCAAAGGCTGCAAGACCAAAGGCATCCATTGAGCTTTTGTCGTCTGGGGTCAAGGTTTTCAGAATGACCGTTATGACAAATATGAGAAGGGCCAGTGCAGTTGCGGTGATGCAGGATTTCCGTTTAAATCTCGCCATCCTTCTAGGAGCAAGTCCGTCCCAGGATGAGCAAGTCTGTGAAATGGCTTTTACTAAATCTGTATCTGTCGTCTCGAGGTCTTGTCTGGATCATGTTGTTCCTTTTGGAGAACAAAACACATGAAATCATTGTCATTTCTATGTACACTCCTATGTCAAAGTTTGGAAACACATTCATAATTTTTCATCTACAATATCCCTTCCAGCATGTTGTGCCAATAAACTGATACCAGATAAGGATGCACAATATATCAGTGACCAATATATTAATCAATATAAATGGCAAAACAACATTATTGTTATTAGCTTCATATTAACATTATGATAATAATAATAATAATCATAATTCCAACTGATCGTTTTGTGTCCTATTATTAGCTTGTACAGTGAGCAATGTTCCTTCATCTAGACCCCACAGCATCCTCTGCTGGCCACTTTGTAACAGTGACGGCCGCAACATGTTGTGACTTTTGACAGCATGAATGCTGGGTTATTCTAATTCCACTTCTGTTGTCTTCTCTGGATCATGCTGTTCCTTTCTCAGAACAAAACACAAGTATTTCAGAAATCAGTCAGGTCATTATATGATCAGATGAAATGAAAATATCACTACATATTCTGCCTGTGCTGATGATAAACTTGATGACCTACTTCTCTAAGACAGCTAAGATAAATCCGAAGGCCCGCATACACTACATCCCACAGTATCAGGTATTATCATAGCTTATAGAAAATCATGGGATTATTGAATGTCTCATAATACTCTCACCAATTTACTCAAACATGAGCTCAGGCCTGGGAAACTCAAAGCCTTGCTTTTATGTTAAAGGTTGTTACCAGACAATGTAGATAAGAAAGAAAACTGAAGGCATGAATGCAAACCTAATATAATTGCTGCCTATAATATCAAATAATACACGTAATATAGATCAACTAATAATAAACATTAATAAATACTACTATAACCTGAGTTACAGATATATCTCAGTGTCAATGCATAAGGAAATGAATAGAGGTAATTGATTAATTCATGATGACTACCTTTGCGTGGAAAAATAAAAAGTTGATCAGCAGCTCCAGTAATGTTATTGATCATTAACGCTAGTGTGCAAAACTACTGTACCCGGAAGTGTCAGTGAGTTGGACAATATTTCTCGCTGATTTTCAAATTATTCGTCCACAAATTTCACCCAGTTTATGATATAAAAGTCGGATGGTTAGACATGCACCATGTTGTTTATTCGCTTTAAAACAGATGAAAAACGCTGCTCTGCTGCCTGCTGGCCAGGAGGGCGTCTGTTGTTGTTTTAAAGCCACCCGTATTCCGGTAAATACAGCGGCTCTTAGTAGGATTGGCTGGCAACTTTTCCCTACATGCAATCTGATTGGTTAACGGTTCACGCTTGCTTCCAATTTATCAATCAGTGGCCAGGAAGGCGGGCTTTTCCGGAATACGGGCGGGAACAAAAACGTCGACTTCAGAACGCATCGCGCAGCACGTGACTAAGTATGTGCTGCTGGGAAATGTAGTTTATGAGCTATATTTTACTTGCATGTTTTCTATGACGATTTGATTATACTTATGTTGTTATTGCTAGATATGCCACTTATTTCTTCCTATACTGCTTTCTTTCTTTCTTTCTTTCTTTCTTTCTTTCTTTCTTTTCTTTTATTTCTTTCTTTCTTCCTTTCCTTCTTTTTTCCTTCTTTCTTTCCTTCCTTCCTTTTTAGCATTAGTTTCCAAAATGTCCTGGTAATATAGTCTATATGAAGTTTTTGCTCTGATAATAAGTATATTTTATTAAAAAGTCAAATGTCCGTGTAATTATGAGCTCATGGGAGTCAGACAGACACTGCAGTTCTAAACTTCTGCCACTGCGAGGCGCTATAAGACCTTAAAATCAAACCCTGAATAATTCACCACATCAACTTAGAATACAGTCAAAAGCTCATTGCCCAGAATTTCATTGAAAAGTCTAAACTGTCATATATTTTATAGTAATTACACATAGTGACACATTTAAACCTTTTTAATGTTGACTTATAGCTCATGAAAATTCAGAATCTCTGATTATCATAATATTTCATTTGTAAATTACTATTAGTACATTACTTATTTTAAATAGTAAATTGCTATTCTCCATAGTCAGAAACAGACATGTAGATAGATAGATATTTAAAATGTTAAAAGTTAATGACTATAACAGTAGTGTCAGTAGTGTTTACACTGTAAAGTACAGAAAAGTGATGAGATTATGAAATACTGTGATATACTGTATGTTGTTACTGAGCAAAGCAGGAGATCAGCAGTGTCTCAGCAGTCAGGAGACTTGTTATAGAGACTTACTGCAGTGTGAAAGAAGGACCTCACGAGCAGCTCTATATCACAGCACAGCTGAATCAGCTTTTCGAGTACAGGGGATGTGAGGTATTATCAGTGACAGCTAAAAAACATTGTAGGTGAGGCTACTTGTGCCATTTTTAGTCCACAACCAGACCAATTTTACTGAACACAGACTGCAGGATAGCAGTGCTCTGTGAGTCACTATTTAATTGTCATTAAAAACTAACAGTTAATGAAAACTGTAATTACATGTAAATGTGTAAAGATAGAAAGTACAGTATGTATCATTAGATTACCAACTGAGTCTCTAACATACTGTATACAATAAAATGAGCAAAAACAATATTAAGACTAAATATTAGCATTTCTAGAGACGTGTATTACATCAATAATGTCAGACATTCCTAAAACCACTGATCCATTCTGCTGGAGGAGATAAATGAAGCCTTTAGGCAATAGTTTGGAGGATGCTGATTGGCTAAATGTATGTTGTATCTTGTGTCAGCAGATCAGTGATTGGCTGCTGCTTCTCTTACTGGCTGATATTTCTGTTGCTTCAGAAGAGAGAGAGAGAGAGAGAGAGAGAGAGAGAGAGAGAGAGAGAGAGAGAGAGAGAGAGAGAGAGAAAGCAGGAAGCTCATTTTCCCCCAAAAATATTTGATATATTACATGGTATTGTGCATTTTTACTTAAAAACATGGGTTTTGGCCCAAACACAACACCAATCTTTGCATGTAAACTTTCGATTGATATGGTATCAGAAAGCATAATATTGTGATACTCTATTGTATCAGTATTGTATAAAGTGCAGTCGTTCTGTATTTGTACTGAAAGTAATTCATGGCTACACTCTGAGCAGGAGATCTACATGTTCACTCTGAATGTGAGCTGCACTGTTACTGTATGTGCCAGTGGATATGAGATTGAGACATTTTCACTGGTTTTCATAATTCATTTTCTGCTGTAAAGAGGACTTTGATGTCAGTGCCACTCGCAGAATCAGTCACGGTTATTTTTAAACCTTACGCTGAGATTACGGCCTGTTCAGCACTGATGCCTGAGCAGCCTGTGACAACCTGATAATTCATAATTTCTTGCCAACTCCTTTGGGCTAAAGTGCTATATTACAGATTAAGTGCTGTCTGACTAAGGCTGCCTTTATATGTGGGTCTCTGTGATTTTCTCTTTTACGCTTTTGTGCTGTGCATATACAGCCGATGTTATGATGCACTTTAACATACACATGAGATTGTTTATTCAGATTGTTTGCTCAAATGGCTCAAAATATTTTTAAGTGGCATTTTTAAAATGTGAAATTTGAGATTGCATTAAAAATATTTTTTCTATTGGCAACTATTTTGCAATTATAAGATATAAGAAAATTGTGCAACATTAATGTGTAGGTGTAAGCAAACACACTTATATAGACAAAATATCTATATTGATATAATGTCTATAATGAAATCTTTTACATATAAATACATAAATAAATTATTATTATTATTATTATATTTTATTATTTTCCATTCACTTTTATTTATTTTTTTAAATTAATAATCACATATTTTTCCTTATTAATTTTTTTCCTCTGTAGAACACTTTGAGCTGCATTTGTAATGTATACAAATATAATATTGCAAAAAAGGAAGCTATAAAACGAAACATATAATTGTTAAAATAATAATAATTTTATTATGATTATATTTTTGTTATGTGCAATAAATACAGAAAAATATATAAAAAATATATTTTAGATGAAAATAATAATCACTGGCTCTAAAAATAGGTTTAAAATATAAAATAATATTAACAATAGTAAAATGCACACAGTGCTGTTATTTGATCAGATATTACAGTTTTACTATTGAGATGTTCAATATTATGGTTAAATAAATACATCTATATAAAGATGAATGGCTTGTGGGTTTTAACACTCACACCCCCCAACACACATACACACACACTCACCCAGCATGCTAGTGATGACGTCACCTCCAGTGTCAACTCTGTTATTGGTGTGAAGGCGCTGCTGCAGAGAGTGGAGCTCAGAGCTCAGCTTTACAGCTCAAACTCTCACACAGGGAGACACTCAGCTGCTCCTAACAGGCTCCACGCAGCTCCATACGTGCTCTGAGGTGTGTACGAGCATAGAAAGAGAGAGAGGGAGAGAGAGAGACCGACCATGTGAAGGCGCCTGGTGGAGCCTCATCCTTGTGGAGAAGAAGAGAAAGTTTGGGTGAGTGTGAGCTTTTGTGCTCTTAATTCTTTGAGTCCAGTTCAGACTGTCTGAGAGGCAGAATAACACACACAGGCAAGAAAAGACTGATGTCAGGGCTTTATCTGCACTGCATGAGCTGCACCAGCACTGCACTGTAGTCTCTGCTTTAATAATGCAGTGAGTGAAGACTTGCCATAATTAACCACAGGCAGGTGGAAGGTGGACCTTTGCTTGCTCATCCAAACTAATCGCAGAGCTGCTCCAGATTTGTGCTTTATGTTGTTTAGAAGTGCTGTTTCTTCTTTGAGCTCCAGGCTTGAGCTCTATATGCCTTCTCTAGCATGTTTATCTGAGATTAAGTCTGAATTTTGTTCTTTTCCATGAAGTAAAATGTCATTATGAATGGACAGATACAGCTGTGCTGTGTTAAAGAGTATGAGATCTTTCTACAATACTTCTCTACAACAAGTCTCAGAACTGATCTGTTATCTGAACTGTCCTCACTCAGATATCGCAGTGTGTACATTATTATATACCTCTCCTGATACACACAAGCTACTACAGTTATGACATTTCTACTTTAGACTGCATGTACTGCTGAAATGTTAGTTTCTAAAAATGCAATAAAAACTGAAGTCATTTGAACTTTCATTTAACACAATATTAACCTAATTTGGTTTGATAAACTGATGCCAGCAACTCACTCAAAAATGTGTGTGTATTACTGCTTTGCATCACCTTTTTAAATTTATCGTTTGGAAATCGAAGATACTAATTGTTACAGTTTTACAAGTGGAATTTATGTCCATTCTTGCTGTAAACATGACTTGAGTTGCTCAACAGTCTGTAGTCACTGTTGTCTGATTCTCCTCTTCAGACATTTTTAATAGGAGACAGATCTGGACTGCAGGCAGGTCAGTCAAGCTCACACATTATCTGTGAAGCCACACTGTTGTAATATGTGCAGAATGAGGTCTGACATTGTCTTCCTGGGAAAAAATGTCTTCATGGCAGCATATGTCTCTCCAACATGTCACCATAAGCCTCTATATTAGTGGTTCCTTCACATATAGTGAGGAAAAAAAGTATTTGAACACCCTGCGAATTTACAAGTTCTCCCACTTAGAAATCATGGAGGGGTCTGAAATTTTCATCTTAGGTGCATGTCTACTGTGAGAGACATAATCTAAAAGGAAAAATCCGGAAATCACAATGTATGATTTTTTAAATAATTTATTTGTGTTACTGCTGCAAATAAGTATTTGAACACCTGCCAATCAGCAAACATTCTGACCCTCAAAGACCTCTTAAAAAGTCCACCTCCACTCCACTTATTATTCTAAATTAGAAGCACCTATTTGAGGTTGATAGCTGCATAAAGACACCTGCCCACCCCACACAATCAGTAAGACTCCCAACTACTAACATGGCTAAGACCAAAGAGCTGCCCAAAGACACCAGAGACAAGATTGTAAACCTACTCAAGGCTGAAAAGGGCTACGGGGCTATTGCCAAGCAGCTTGGTGAAAAAAGATCAACTGTTGGAGCATTTATTAGAAAATGGAAGAAGCTAAACATGACTGTCAATCTCCCTCGTGGTGTATCAATGATCCTAAGAAAGGTGAGGAATCAGCCCAGAACTACACGGGAGGAGCTGGTCAATGACCTGAAGAGAGCTGGCACCACTGTTTCAAAGGTTACTGTGGCTAATACACTAAGACGTCATGGTTTAAAGTCATGCATGGCAAGAAAGGTTCCCCTGCTTAAATCAGCACACGTCCAGGCCCTGTCTTAAGTTTGCCCATGACCATTTGGATGATCCAGAGGAGTCATGGGAGAAAGTGCTGTGGTCAGATGAGACCAAAATAAAACTTTTTGGTCTTAGTTCACCTCACCGTGTTTGGAGGACAAAGAATGATGAGTACCATCCCAAAAACACCATCCCTAATGTGAAGCATGGGGGTGGAAGCATCATGTTTTGGGGGTGTTTTTCTGCACATGGGACAGGACAACTGCACTGTATTAAAGAGAGGATGACCGGGGCCATGTATTGCTATTCCAAATAATGAGTAGCGTAAATTTGTTTAAAGTATGCCAACCACTAGGGGCGCTGCTTTCATAGTATCCCCTAGATGCTACCATAGAAGAAGAGGTCAATCAATACCTTTGACCGAAAGTGAAAGTGCTAGTGAAAGCATAGTGAACAATAAAGTTAGATAAATTTTACTTTTACTTTTCATTTGATGTGTAACCATGCCATACACGTACCCCCGTCCTCCTCTCCTCCTTAGCCGCCAGCCTACACGAGCACTGTCGGTCTCCCTCTCCTTAGCGGCCAGCCTACACGAGCGTCGTCGTTGTCTCGTTTGTTTTTTAAAAAACCCATATAAACACATTATTTAGCATATTAAAGTATACTGTATATTGGTCGGCTGACACGGATTAATCAGTTTTACATGTATTCTTATGGGGAAAATGCATCCAGCTAAAGAGCAAACCAGCTAACGAGCTCAGCTCCTGCACGGATTAAACTTGTAAGTAGGGTTACCACTGTACTTATTTGCAGCAGTAGCACACAAATAAATTATTTAAAAAATCATATATTGTGATTTCTGGATTTTTTCTTTTAGATTATGTCTGTCACAGTTGACATGCACCTAAGATGAAAATTTCAGACCTCTCCATGATTTCTAAGTGGGAGAACTTGCAAATTCGCAGGGTGTTCAAATACTTATTTTCCTCACTGTATATGCAGATCACCCATATTGTGGGCACTGTTGCCCCCTCCCCCGCCCTCACAGATGCTGGTTTTTACACTTTTCAATGGTAACAGTCTGGATGGTCTTTAAATGTAGAATTTGACATCCATTTTTCTGACCACATAATATGTTTCCATTGTCATTGATCTCAGATGACTTTGGGCTCAGAGAACTCGCCAGTATTTCTGCACTAAATTAATATCCATCATCCTGTTTACATTGAACTGGTTATATTTCTTGGTGCAGTGGTGCACTGTGGTGATTTTCCAAAGTGTTCCTGAGCACCTTGGCTATTTCCATCATGGTAGCATAATTTCTCTAACAGCACCACCTGAGGACTTGATGCTCACATATTCAGCAGTGGTTTGGCCTTTACACACCCAGATTTCCTCTAACTATCTGAATCTTTACATGATATTATCACTGTAGATGCTGAAAGAGCTCAATTTTTTACAATATTTCACTGAGAATCATCTTTACCTTCACTGACAATTCTTTCACCAAGTTTGGCCCAAAGTGATGAACCACGAGCCATCCTTGCTTGTAAAGACTATAATATAATGTAATGATGCACACTTTAGACAAAAGTATTGGGATGCATTCTTATTCATTGCTTTTTCCCAAAATTAAGGGTATTTAAAGAGTTTCTTCTGCTTTTGTTGGAGTCCACGCCTGGCATTAGATATGGTGTCAACAGGTTCATGTTTAGACCTATTCTATTGCTACAGGGACTAGACAAGCTGTGTGTACATCCGAATACATTCATTAGGAGTACCCGCAAACTTTTGGACATACTGTGTCTGTATATATATAATATACATTGCACAGCTAAAACATGATCTCACACTGCTGCATGAATCAAGATGTCACTTTCCTGATTTATACGAGGTTTTGGGCGGGTATGATAAAGTTAACCGGTGAGGGTGGAGGTGTTTGTGGTTGGCCTCCTGTGAGATGTGCACAGGTGGTTTTTATTGTCAACTGCAGGGGTGTAACGTGCTTCCTGTTCTGAGTAAAAACATTCTCACACAGGCTGAAAATATCACAATTTAAGGATTAACATCCCATTGCTGTCTTAGTCCTTTTTTTTCTTCTAAAGTTTATTTAGCAGGACTTGCGATGTGATTATCTTCACAATTCTGCTTCAGGGTGATTTATCTGGCAGATAAAATAACCCTGAAGTTAATAATTTTGTATATGCTGCCCACTAACCATAGTTTACCTTTTGATGTGGGCTTAGATGATCACAGGCTAGTTTGTTATTTATTCATAAACTGTAAAAATCAGCTCAGCCTCTTGTGCTCCACACCCACTGCACCTCTATACCTGAAAATGAAAGTGACACAATGTGCTTGCACACTTCTACATTTAACCCATCTGCGAAGTGAACACACTCAGTAGTGGGCAGTGAGCACACTTGCCCGAAGCTCCACAAACGAGGGTCCTGAAACAGTGGGCAGCGTTATTCACGGTGCCCGGGGAGCAGCTGGCTGGTGATTTAAATCCTGGCTAATGCTTTAACTCTAAAATTGCCTATTTTCCTACGACATAGTAGACAAGAATGACTAGTGTGTCCGAATAAACTGTGTCTCTCAATCAGAACATGAAATGTACCAGAAATACCTACAGAACTGGGAGACATTTGCCATATACATCACCAACACACTGTCCTATCCCATAATTCAACAGCAGATGGCATTCGAGGGGGAATTTGGTAAAAAGTGGAGATCTGTGTGTTTAAATGTGTAAGTAAGCTACAAAATGAAAGAGATTATGATTAAAATGTTTTGCATATGTGAACGAGTCTTTCGTTTAACCTTCATAGTGGTGGTGTGACATCATACGTCAAAGGTCTTTGGCATGATGGTGGACAGTCGGTGGTTGGCCAGTGCCAAATTTGCTGCTGCTGTGGACAACAGACAAAGCTGTAGAGTTTTACACCTGTTGGTAGTTTAGGACTTTTGTCAACATCCGTCACTGATCACAGGTGAAGCAAACAGCTTGACATGTACAACATTTCAGTAACAGCTGATGGTAAAATGCTTTTTCTTCTCTGGTTCTGGTTGTTTTTTGTGTGTGTGTGGGGGGGACAAGTCAGTGCTGCTAACTTCTGCTCCACCAGGGGCTAAAGATGAGTTTAGAGATTTTAAACTATATTTGTTCCTAATAAGTTCAGGATTAGCCTTTACTGACTCTCTTAATTGTAGATTATTGAGCTTATCAATCAGTTAAACCTCTTCAGTCTGAGGGTATTTCAGACACTCTGATGTAGTCTGTCAGGCTTTGACTTTTTACAAATTACACCATCTTAAATTATTTATTCCCAAAGTATTACTATTTACAAAGTGTTCAGCAACAACAGTGTCAAAACAGTAAGAGTGTCATAAATCTATATTTTGATTAAATCTGCTCTAAACTTAGACTTTCCAAAAACATATTTTCAGATGTGCTGATATATTGTGAAAAAACACTCAACATTTCTAGTCAAGACTTTTGAGCTCTGAACTGAATAAACAGAGAGCTTTTAGAAATTGTATGTGGTTTTATTTCTAAAGCTTAACTAATATGAAGTGATGTGTTTTACTCATTCAGTGTTTCCTAGATTGAATATTTATGAGATATATGTAAGGTGAGAGGTCTTTTTTTTCAAGTGATTGCTCTTTGTTTATAGAGACCAAATGGGCATTTTCACACTGGTATGTGCAGAATTGCTATGTTTTAACATATGAATGGCAGATCATGTGAATTGGCGGAAAAAAAGCACCGCACTTTGACTCGCACTGAAAAATGTGCCTCTGGTTATTTATGCTCCTCTCACATGAATCTAGAAATATATTTGAAAAATACACCCTTTAAGTTTTAAGGTTGGTTTTGTATCTAGGATAAAATCTCACAAGTGTTTTTGCAGAATTTTGGTTTTGTTCCACAGATGGGAACGCCAACTCCAAGAAAATACTGCTATATAGAAGCATGAGCACTCTGAGAACCCAAAGGGTTCTTTCCATTTTGAAAGGGTTTCTCAGATTGATGATGAATATATTGCAGATGGTTCTATAAAGAACTTTTTTGAAAATGGTTCTATATAGCCCTGAAAAGGGTTCTGCTATGATTATGATGTCAAGGTTGTAATAATAAAGGAACTCTTTTTTTTTTTTGATGTTACAAAAGGCTGCTATATAGAAGCATCTACAACACACTCCTTATCAAGCTGAAGAACCCTTTCACCATGCAAAGAGCTTTTTGAGTGTTCATGGTTCTATAAAGAACCATCTTCTTTACTAAACCCTTGAAGAACCATCTTCTTTAAGACTGTACAGCTATCTATAAAAATGGACAAATGAGGTTGAAATAATGATGTTGGATTATACTTCATTTGAATACCCACATCAGCTCACCTGGAGCTTCTGCAGCCAGGGTTCAGTTTACATAGTCTGACTTAGGCTAAGTTTAGCCTGATTAGGACCTGCATTCCTGGCCTACATTAAACAGCCTAGTTGAGTTTTAAGTAAACAGTAAAATCGACCTGATGTGGCACAAAAGGTGAAATGGAGCCCACAACTCTTATGTAAACAAGATTACTGTGATTGGTTAGCAGCTAATTAGTAATTATGATATCAGACCAATGCCTAACAATGCTATATTCAGTTGTGTCTTGACTGATGATGAGCAGCAGATCTGATATTATTCTGCTTAAAGTGTGCTCTCTCCTGTCTTTTTAAATTCATTCTTGCAAAGGCTGACCTCATCAGAATTAAGGGCAGATCTCAATGTCAGGTGTAGACGGCCCCTCTTGCTTGTTATCTTTGGAGTAAATCTGTTCATTTTACAAGGCAGTGTGATAGCAGACATCACTACTCTGACAAAGCTTTGAAAATGTTCATCTGGATCTTGAAACCACCCAGTCAAAGATAGTAAATAAAGGTAGACCCGAGTCACAGAGATGAGCTTGCACATTTTGGAGACTTATCGTGTAAGCGATTCTCACACAGTGGTTTCCTGAGTATTGCTTCAGCTCTTTTATGTTTATCTTTCTCTTTATCTGTCTTATTGAAATCTGCTTCACAGTATCAGGTCTGGGCTCAGGTTTACATTGGTCACCATGTAGAATCGAAGCTTTCTGAGTGCTGCTGAGCTTTATAACACTTTATAAAAGCTCTGTGCTGCCCTTATTGTTGGATGCAGAGTTCACATTGCTAAGCTGGACACTTCATTAGGTTCACAGATCTTGTATCTGCACTCATCCATCCATGGGTGCACTTTGTAGTTCTACAATTACAGACTGTAGTACATCTGTTTTTCTCTATACTTTCTGTTCTTCAGTTGTCTGGATCACCATTCTCAGTGACACTGACGTGGTGGTGGTGTGTTTTTCAGTGATGGTATCAGACACTGTCCACTCACTGTCCTCTTTTAGACACACCTACGTTGTTGGTCTTGTAGATGTAAAGTCAGAGACATCATCTCAGCACAGTTTGTGTTGGTCCTCTAGTCCTTCATTGGTGACACTGTTGGTGTGCTATTTTCACTCCAGTAGTATCACTGAGGTGGCAGCTCTGCTGTGTCTGATCCACACTAACACACCACCACCACATCAGTGTCACTGAAAATGATCTGCACACACTGTGGGGGTCCTGACACACGAAGAATAGAGTATACAGACACTACAGTCTGCAAATGCTGCACCTATATGCTCAGTGGAGCTAAAACAGGCAATGAGTTGGTCACAATTGTGATGACTGTGTATGTAAGGCTTTTGCTTCCAGAAAGGCGTAATATTTCATCAATTATCTGATTCACAGCAATAGTAAAACCAGTTCACTGGTTTTGTTGCATAAAATGTCGTGTGCGAACATTGAATGAGTGAAGGAATGTAGGAAATGTGCCCTACATACAAATACATAAAGGGAAGTGTGAACGTATCCACCTGAGAAGCTCCAGCCTGGGCACGAGGGGTCATTTAGTCAGCCAGAACGTACTTGTGCATGTACAATAACTGTCACTCATTAACTGCATGGACCCAGTGAACCCACAGTAGAGTGATTCACTTCCTCCAAAACAGCCAAAGTTGTCAGCCGATGAGAAGTATGTCTAGATGGGAGGGAACGTGGCAGGAGTGGTGAAAACACAGACAGCTTAAGAAGGCATCTCCTCAGGGTTATCTGGCAGTGGGCCTAGTTATATCTTCTTATAACAGTGACATGACTTCAATAGAATAGCAAATATATGTACAGTTACATGTGTGACAGCACTGACGGTTGCTAATGAAATCCACTTTAATATGACACTTATTACAAGAATGGTTCTCCCAGAAATTATATTCATGCAATTTTCCACTTAACCCTCTGGAGTCCGTGCTTCCACTGGCGGCATATTAACAAAATTCCACATAAACACTTGTATAACTCTGCAAGATTTTATCTTAAAAACAAGACTAAGTGCAATCCAGAAACTTTAAAAGGTCTACTTATCAAAAAATATACATCTTGAATCAAAATATATTTTTAGATTCTTGTGAAGGGAGCTTAAATAAGCAGAGATGCGTCTGTGAGAGTGACACGGACAGCTGCGCATATTTTCCTGCTAAATGACACGATCTGTCATTCATATGATAATGACATGGTAATTCTGGACATTTTATTTGTGGTTTCCAATGGCCAGGATTCTCTGGAATGTGAACTGAACAAACCTCTCACCTGAGTGTTTCACGCCTATCTCATAAATATTCAATGTAGGGTTAGTGTCTGAGTGAAAACAGAGTGTCACCTCACATTAGTTAAGCTTTAGAAATAAAACCACATACAATGTCTTAAAACTGTGATGACCAGTGTGGAGCAAACACCTCTGTTTATTCAGTTCTGAGCTCAAAAGTCTTGGCTAGAAATGTTTAGAGTGTTTTTTCACAATATATCAGCACATCTGAAAATAGGTTTTTGGAAAGTCTAAGTTTAGAGCAGATTTAATCAAAATATAGATTTATGACATTCTTACTGTTTTGACACTGTTGTTGCTGAGTTTGTCTTGAAAAAATGCCTGTGTAACACTTGTAATTTGGGTCTAATTTGTAAAACAGTCAAGCCATGTCAGACTACCTCAGAGTGTCTGAAACACCCTCAGACTGCAGGGGGTTAAGATGTAGTCAGTCAGCTGACATATTTGGAGTTCCAATTCTGCTTTCTCAGTGTAAAACTGGAGATGTGAAGCAACATTGCTAACAAACAATGCAACCCAGTAGTCACCGAAGTAGCCCTCTCATTTATGTAAACATCACCAAAACGTGTTTCAACCCTCTCAAAACTCATCCAGATCTTAATGAAGGTCTCACAGACTTGTGAATGTGGTTTAGGACACCGTATGATTTTGTTTGAACTTCAAGTCATAATGTATAGTCATAATGTATCCTAAACTGCATCCACTAGTCTGTGCGACATTTATTAAGATCTGGATGGACTTTGTTTAAGTTGAGAGGAATTTTGGTGATGTATTGTGTAAAAAAACAACAGATTTTGTTAGGCGACTATTGAGTTATATGGTTTGCTATAACTTTTCACCTTGCTGCTTAATATTGACTAGTCTGAGACCTTTTATTAAGATCTGGATGTGCACTGAGAGAAGTTTTGGTGATGTATTTTGTCAAACAATTGATGTTTGGTGACTATTGGGTTCTGTTGTTTGGTGGCACTGTTTAGGCAGCATTGTTTAGATAGCAAGGTCGTACCTTGCTGCTCAAGATTGACTAGTCTTTGAGACTTTTATTAAGATGAAGATGTGCTTAAAGTGATTTGTGGGAAATTTTAGTGATGGTATGTCAGAAAAACAACTGATGTTGTTAGGTGACTATTGAGTTATCTTGTTCGCTAGCACTGTTAGCCTTGGTGCTCCATGTTAAGTAGTTTTTGAGATGTTATTTATGATCTGGTTGCAGTCTGAGTGAATTGAGAGAAATTTTGCTGATGTATTTTGTAAAAAAAAATTAGATTGTTTTTTGCTAGCATTGTTAGCTTTGCTGGTTAATATTGACTAGTCTTTGAGACCTTAATTAAGATCTGGATGCAGTTTGAGTGAGTTGAGAAAAATGCTGGTGATGTATTTTGTCAAAAGTGACTGACATATTTAGGTGACTATTGAGTTCTACTGTTTGCTAGATCTGTTTGCTTTGCATCTCCATTTATAAGCAAAAGAAGCAAAATTTGGACCCAAAACATATGACCAATCAGCTGTATCTGAATGGGAAAAGTGTGTGTGTGTGTGTGTGTGTGTGTGTGTGTGTGTGTGTGAGATATCTGGGTGACTATTTAAAATCATATAATGCTGATGTCTGTAGTCTGCAGTTTGAAGTTCTGTGAAACTGAGAAATCCCTGAACGAATTTCAGCAAAAATGCATCGCCAGCTTGCGTTCCTCAGATATCACTGAGAAGGGTATGAGACGTTCAGCTTACTGCTGCAGATCTCATCTGTTACCTGCAGCTTCTACCTTGACTGACACATAAAGGAAGTGTGGTTGACTCTTCTCATTTTTGAAGTAGGTCATCAGCTGAGTTGGGTAAAACATGACGCACTCTACCACTTCAGCAACCTCGTCTCAGGAAGTAAGGTAACCGAGTGCACGGTGGGCACCAAGCTCATAGTAGGCATGAATGTAACAGTAACCAGCCACTCATTGTCCATTTTAACTCCTCTGGTCATATTGATGCCCTTTGTAGGATTCTCCCCACAACCACCACAGAGCAGGTGGATCATTCTCAGCACTGCAGTGACACTGATGTGGTGGTGCTGGAGATGTTAAACACTGTGCCCGCTCACTGTTCAGTCTATTAAACACATCTACCTTGTTGGTTCACCTTGTAGATGTAAAGTCAGCACAGTTTGTGTTGGTCCTCTAGTCCTTCATTGGTGTGTCTACCAGTAGCAATGACTCTGAAGTTTGAAATCAACACATACTAACACACCACCATCACATCAGTGTCACTGTAGTGATGAGAATGTTCGACTTGTTCTGGTGTGGTCCTGTAGGTGTTCTGATCATTGAAGAAGAGGTATACAGTTAAACACATGGATTACAGTCTAATAGTAGAACTACAAAGTTCACTTAGACACGGTCTCATCAGAATGTTATGCTCATTGACCTAACAGAGAGAATAACCACCCTTGGCACTGACTAGCAAAACCTCATGTAAAGACTATATTAGGTGACTGAAGGTATCCAGAGGAACCTGTATCCATTCCAACTGTGCCGTTTTGATTGTTCTGTACCCCTCACTGGAGTCGTCATTCCACTCTGTCATCAGTGGCCCGTGAGGCACCACTGTTGTTCCGTTGGGAGGGTCAATGTACAAGAACTATGTCCACTACAGCGACTCTAGAGCATCTTACAATGTTAGTGGTTTCTGACATGCTGCCTCCTCCATGTTTCACATCCAGTACCCTATTATTATAATCACATAATGTTCTTTGTCCATAATGATAGTTTTACAGTCTGCTACAACTGACTGGTGTGCTCACTTACAGCAAACCCTGTCATGTGACATCTGTGAGGTCCCGGGCTTAATTTACTTCAAACCAGGGGTGGTCATAATATTCTGGTATGACTGTAAATGGTCAGTGGAGCTGATAAAATGGACAGTAACTGTTGATACAAGCAAGTGTGAATCCAGCTGAAAAGTGGGTGCAGAACATCTGCTAAACATCTGCCATGTGTTAAATGTTGGCCTTTGGAGCATCATTTCAGGACCAGCAGGTAGTCTTAGTTGTGTTTTTTCAGGTTTATCACCAGAGTGACACTAGAGAACAGAATGAAAACATGACTTAACGTCCTGCATCCTGTGGAGTCTCCACATACAATTGTGCTTCATGATGACCTACTAAATGTGAGTGCTGCTGGGTGCTTCCCAGGTGAGAGACAGAAGAGGCTTCCCTGAGGCAGGGAGTGATGTCAGCTGCTTAGCTGAAACAAGAGTGGAGTGGATGACAGCTCAGAAAATAGAGTGACAAGAAACAAAAAGGTCACTCCCGGTGGACTGAAATACCTCAGATTACTTTGGGGAAGATGTCTTGGGACATCCTGGGAGCGTGTGCTGTTTTACTGACTGTGGTGTTCCTCCTAAAGGTCATTGCGATACTATCGTTTCTTCACTGTTTTAGTCGTAATGTCATTTCTGAAACTTGTCTCTTCTCTTGTAGCTTACAATGTTTGAGCCTGGATATTTTTGGGTGGTGGTCCAGTATCATACTCTACCATATCTGTGCCACTGCTACCTGACCAGTGATGAATGAGAGAATCAGTTCAGTTTATAATTGTATCAACAGTGAAGCTATAAGGAGATAATTAGCTGATCATTTAGGTGAATAATAAAAGATGCCATAGAAAAACTATTTATTTAAATGGGGTGGGCAGTGAATAGGGATTCACCGAATATTTGGCAGCTGAATATGTGGAAAGACCAAATAATTAATACTGAAAAATGAGTTTTTTAATGACGGTTACCATTTGAACATTCAGTACTTTTCCTCACCAACAAAACACGGATTCACCCTCACAGTTACAGTTTGATGCTGAAATGGAAGAAGATAACAAACTACAAGCACAACCTTTATTAAACTGCACTTGTTATGATGAAGCCAGAATACAGCCGCTTAGCTTTGTGTTTGTGAGCCAGCGGCTGCAGCGTTAGGCTGCAGACTGTCTCACAATTACCAGAAGAAATGTGAAGTGTTTCAGTGTCTGTAGCCAATGACACTCACATTAAACACACAAAACATCCATTTACATCACTTATTTGAATGACTTGCATCATTCATTTTAGACATTTCATCTTTTTATTAAATGTTAGTGATAATGTAACATACATGCATCTTCATACATATTCATATGATTGTCTTTGTTTTATATACAAATATAAAAGAATAATCAATTAAACTCATGTTATTAAACCTAATGATGTCAAACCAGCTTATTAAAATATACTTTCATTCCTGACTCACTACAAGACTTATTTTAGGAAATAGTTTAGTTACTAATTTTACAATTTATTGAAATGAAGAACAGTGTTTAGTATTCAGCCAAATGTTTCATTTTGTTGCATCACTGACGAGGAACAGAACCCTTGTTGGTGCATTTCAAAACAAGGTTCTTTAACAGCCCAGTAATTGCCCTTTTCAACTAAATGAACTCTGGTTCTTGAACTTTTTTTTTTCAGGAATCTTAGAACCTTGGTTCTATCTAGTGAACCGGCCCAGTTTTGGTCAGAACCAAGGATGCTTCATCAGTAGAGGGTGTTGTACAATGCACAACAGAGTTGAACAGATTGTAAAGGAAAGTAAATGTAGCTCCTGGTGCTGCTCACTAGTGTCTCCAAACCTCTAATTATTGGATTAAAGCCCAGAATCTTTCAATTTTAGTTCAGTTACTGTTAGGCACCTCCGCTTCTAGTTTAAATATTTCCATTCCACCTTCTTGATTAAAAAAAAAGTTTATTTAAGAACTATTTTTTTCAATCTTTTGTACTTTGAATATCATCTGACTCTTTCTCTGCTATCTTTTATACTTGTCAAGTTCAGGATGTGGCCCCTCCCCTTCCCCCTGTCCTGTGCACAGGCACTGTTTCTGCTTAACTGGAGTGATATTGTGTTGTTTTACCTGTGCCACTTTGTTTCTCCCTTAGAGTCAGGGCTGTGTCTGAACACTAGATTTCTTCCAGCTAGCAAACCATGAGCAGATATTTGCTGAAGTTGACAAAAATGGATTAAAATTGCATTTTCCATCATATACATCTTTTATCATTTAACCACATAAGAGACTGTAAGTATTCCATATGTCTGTATATAATAACCATCACCTTTACTAAAGAGGTTTTCTAAGGGTTTGTGGTGTTGCTCAACCCTTTGTAACAATCACAGTAACATGTTAAGTGCCCACACATGCCCTTGGCAGGGTTTCTGATGTGGAGTGCTCACTCTCTCTCTCTCGGACTATGACATCTTCTCTGTTGCCATCTGTTAATAGCAGTGTAGTAGAGCCAAGTAATGCTGAGACTTGCATTTAATGAAATTCGATAGCCTGGTGATCCTGCTCCACTGCCAATATCACAACTGCTATATTCCCTTGAGGCTGAATGGGAATGCTTCCTTATCCCTGGTCAGGTTACTGAAAGGATCGGTCACTTCTGTCCTTGTCATCAGTGCACTGTATGTGTTGAGCAGTGGTGGCTGGTCAGTAGAGGGTGCTATCATCCATGATGGAAAATAATTTTTAATTTCATGTTTAAAATGATCAATATCTTTTTAAATCTGTATGCACAATAACATGCACAATAACATGTAATATATCAAATATTTTGAGGTGTAATGAGCTTCCTGGTTCATTCTCTCTCTCTTCTGAGGCAACAGAAATATCAGCCAGTCAGAGAAGCAGCGGACAATCCCTGACCTGCTGACACAAGATACGTAACAAATTTAGTCAATCAGCATCCTCAGATCTGTTGCCTAAAGGGATTCATTTATCACCCCCAGCAGAGTCAGTCGGTGGTTTTAGGAATGTCTGACATTATTGATGTAATACACATCTCTAGAAATGCTAGTGTTTTAGCTCATTTTATTGTATATGTTTGTGACTCAGTTGGTAATCTAATGATACATATTGTACTTTCTATCTTTACACATTTACATGTAATGACAGTTTTCATCAACTATTACACTTTAATGGCAATTAAATAGTGACTTTTTTCCCACAGAGCTCTGCTATACTGTAAACGATATTGGGATGGATGTGGGCTGAATGTAACTGAAACAGCCCCACTAACAATATTTTTAAGCCACCACTGAGGCCGAATGTTTTCAAGTTGTCTAACAAAGCAGAACCTCAGAAGCATAACTGGACTTCACTTTTGAGTTATGCATTTTAGAAATGCTGTATTTTATCTTATGAAGGCCTACCGACGTCCTGCGGTGTTTATCTCTGGTTGTGATAGTATTCTGGGGAATGTCCATTAACTGCAGTCAGCACATTACTGAGGGGGTTTTAAATAGCCTACACTGTGTTTCTGTCACATGGCTGCCGTTGACCTTGTGAAAAGCTGTTCTGAGTCACTCTGCTGTCTGGGATCTCATTCAACTGCTGCTTCTCTAGCCAGCCGCCCAAAATACTCTGGCATGCGGATCGCCTGGCCCACCTCATCTCAGCCTGCCGACCCAGGAAGACCTCCTGTCTCAACCAGTGAGACCTTCACAGAGACTAGTTGTGTGGTTTGTATTTACTGTTGATATACACAACGTCTGTTAAAACGACATTATCCTACAATGTCTAGAACTGATGGTAGAACCAGACTGTATATGAAAGCTGCACACAATGACAGCTGTAGAGAAGTGAGGCCTCTGTGATGCCCTCTAGTGGCTGATTACAATTTTAAAATCCCATCCACAACAGTTTTATTGAATGGGAGCTACAGCAAACTGGTTTTTTTTCAAGATTTACCACATAGTATTTTTCTTATGATAAACATGTTATAGTTATTTGGGGATATTTTTAAAGGGGTGTGGTGATGAGTTGATTGACAGCTAATTCTCACTCATCACAGCAGCTAATGCTAGAAGTACAGCTTGTTAATAAGATTTAATCACTGATGTTTTTGAAGAGAAGTGATGTCTTTTTCAGCAGTAGGTTGTATTAACAGACACTCAAAAGGGACGTTGCCCCAACAGAGAGGGCAGAGTTCGAGTGGTAGTGCTGTCTCACCTTCCGTCTTTACTGCACATGCTCTGGTTACAGTTTGCAAATATGGCAGCATCCATTTTCACTGTTTTTTGGCTTTAAGACATCACAATGGGAGTAAATGAAAGCCTACTGTCCAGTTCATATAAGGTCTGTGGGTTGGTTAGGCTACCTGGGTTCAACATGGACATAAGTGGGTACATGACCTGTTATTCAACTTCCTGTATGGCGTAAAGGTGCCCTGTAACTCTGCTTTTCTTAATTTGGATAAATGTTTTAATTGTTTTCATGTCCTATGTTTAACCCCTCATCACTGACCCTGGTGGGCATCCATATGTGTGGCCAGGGCAACCTCACATGTACTCTGCTGAGCTTCCCACATGGGTGTGTTGGCTGGGATTATACTCAGTTGTAATTATGGTCAATAAAGTAAGCATTCATTTGTTTCAGCTATAAGTAAAATTCAGATCTAAGAATAAAAACTTTGTGTATTTTGGTGCCAACAGTTCTAGGAACATTTTGTATTTAAAGGACTCTTTATTGTAACAAAAGAAATTGAGTAAAATGAGGCTGTGGTGAAATATCAGACTGAGTCATTTCCTACAGAATTAGTATCTAAGACACTGAACACACACTAGTGGGCACAGCACACACTATTGGGCAGTGAGCACACACCCAGAGCAGTGGGCAGCCATCTACTGCAGCTCCTGGGCAGAAGTTGGCGCTTAGATCTTCTTGTGCATCGAGTCTCCTAATGGCATAACAGTGGTGCC
Source organism: Crenuchus spilurus (assembly GCA_036984385.1). Lineage (NCBI taxonomy): Eukaryota > Metazoa > Chordata > Actinopteri > Characiformes > Crenuchidae > Crenuchus > Crenuchus spilurus. Next base: position 35,069 of record BRDA01003720.1, read on the forward strand.
CCATGGGCAATTGGTACCACAGGGGAACAATGATACGGACAACTGGTACCAGAGGGGAACGATGACGCAGACAACTGGTACAGTGCAGTACCAGCGAGTGCCTTGGGATAATTTCCGTCACCTAATACAGTCCATGCCATGACATCTCGCTAGTGTCATCCGAACCAAGGGTGGTTTTTCCCCATTATATGGAAGGTGGTCGTCAGGTTTTAATATAACTGTAATATACACAACAAAGCTTTGTTGTTAAATATGTGATTAAGAAAGCGGAGATAAGCAGCTTTAGCATGAATTATGCCTCCTAGTCCAAAGAAGTGAGAAAATATGTCTGATTGCTAATAAGAGCTATTGATACTCCACAGTATTTAAACATCACCTAAAAGAGGATTGTTAAGCCTCTAGCTGTACTTTAATGTTGACTAAAGTTAACCAGATATCCTTCAGACACTCAAATATCAAAACCATTTCAGCTCAGTATTCCAAAGTCTTCGAAAACATTCTTATTTCTCTTTATTTGACTGTTTATCCACCTCTTCTGACCCACAGATGCAGACTCTGAGCTTTCCGTGCACTTAAACAATGATATTATTCTTCCTAAATGACCTGGGCAAACTTAAGGGGATGAACTCAAGGTAACAAGATGTGTGTGTGCTCACTTAAACCTTGTGGGAAATGTCCTGAGGTGAAGTAAACGATACGTAACGCAGTTTCTTCCAGGAGATCTGTTTGCACCGATCCCATTGAGTCCTTCTGCTGCAGACCTGACAGTGATGCTGAAACGGTGTTGGCATCATGAAAGAGAGATGCTTAACCTTATTTAAGCACAAAGCCACATTGTTAAAGTCTAATGATGTCATTGTCGAGTTTCCTGCTGTGCTCATTTTGCTGGAAACCCCCGGGTGAAGAGGCTTTATCTATGCAGTGGAAGTTGTTATCTCCTTTGAGGTTGGATCTCTGAATATGCAGCTTTGACAGCATCAATCACACAGCTCTGGTAGAGGAAGTCCTACTGCTGCAGGGCCTACAGCCAGATTAACATAGTACACACTGTCCACTACACTCCTTTACACTGTCCTCCCACAACCGCTTACCATCTACTAGCATCCGTTAGACAACGTCCTTGTATGTCCGCTCGCTGTCCACTACCATGCATTAGACAACATCCTCATACGTCTGCTCGCAGTCTACTACTATCCATTAGACAATGTCTTCATACGTCCACTACCATCTGTTTGACAACATCCTCATACGTCTGCTTGCTGTCCACTACCATCCGTTAGACAACATCCTCATATGTCTGCTGGCTGTCCACTACCATCTGTTTGACAACATCCTCATACGTCTGCTTGCTGTCCACTACCATCCGTTAGACAACATCCTCATATGTCTGCTGGCTGTCCACTACCATCTGTTTGACAACATCCTCATACGTCTGCTTGCTGTCCACTACCATCCGTTAGACAACATCCTCATATGTCTGCTGGCTGTCCACTACCATCCGTTTGACGTTGTCGAACTTCTGCTCGCTGTCTACTACCATCAGTTACACAACATCCTCAAATGTCTGCTTAACGTCCACTAGCATCCATTTAACAGCGTCTTCATACATCCGCTCGCTGTCCACTACCATTTGTTAGACAATGTCCTCATACGCCTGTTCGCTGTCCAATACCATCTGTTAGACCACATCCTCATACGTCTGCTTGCTGTCCACTACCATCCGTTTGACAACATCCTCATACGTCTGCTTGCAGTCCACTACCATCTGTTGGACAACATCCTCAAATGTTTGCTTGCTGTCTACTACCATCCGTTAGACAATGTCTTCATACCTCTGCTCGCTGTCCACTACCATCCGTTAGACAATGTCTTCATACCTCTGCTCGCTGTCCACTACCATCCATTAGACAATGTCTTCTTGAATCCAAAACATTCAACCAATCAGTGTTACAGAAATACAGGCAATACCTGTGACGTACAAATCTTAAGATCTTAGACTTATGAACAAGCCTCATGATATATTACACATCCCTTATCCCTTCTGTACACCAAACAAAGTAGCACTGCTGGATGTGTCAGTGCTTTACTGAGACTGGTCAACCCCCTAAAAATATCCAAACAAGAGCGACTGTGTGAAGAATGTCTAGAGGATGACTAACACAAACTGAGAATCAACAGATGAGCTACACTCTGAATGGGCAAAGTGGCCACTGAGGATATTTATGTAGAAGTGAAGGGCATCCTCTGACTCCTGGCACTGGAATGATGTGCTGATATTCCCATTGCACTCCAGGAGTGTTCCAGTGTCCTGCATGTCTCCTAGCGGAAACAGTCAGTCATCCTGCCGTGATTCAGTAAAACGTTCAGTCAGCATGTTTTTACTGTCTCATGTACGAGCCACCTCCACGTCCTCCTGAGGAGCAACCCCTACCAGAAGTTTCTGAAAGATCCTCTAAGCAGTGCACAGAAGAGGTTAAGGTCAATTAAGTGTTGAATTAGGGCATGACTCTATCACCCCTCCAGTGAGGAGCATTATTTGTGCTTTTCTGAGAAATGGAGCCTGCAAACCGAGAAAGAGACATGAACACTTGTTTACCATTTATCTCATCTCTGATTCCTTTTTTGTTTACTTTTTGTTGGGTGACTTCTTTACACGCGAACTGTGATTGGATAATCTGAAAATGCACAATTACTGTTTATTTACTGAATTTAACAGTGAGAAAATATGACCTATGCGAAAATTTACACATTTTATACTGTATGTGTGTTAAATTTAGTTTAAAAATAAAGTTTTCAGACTGAAATTTAGAATAAATTATAGATTTGTTTGTTTCCTGTGCGAGACTGGATTTATCACTTAGAAAATCAGTAAAACATGTTATTTGACCAGGAATGGCCATACAACGGTGTATCCTGAGCAGTTATTACATTTAATGGTGCCATATTTCCCATTAGAGATATATTAATTATATATTTATAATTAGTTATTTTTCAATCCTGTTTTGTGATACTGTATTGATTCTTAGAAACACAGTATCAGTTTTATTTAACAGTTTATGCACAAATATTTATTTTGTGTTGTTTAAAACTCCGACCACTAGATGGCAGTGTTGTAATCTGTCTGCAGCCATTAAACTCTTCCACTGAAGTAGTATAAGGACATTTTCCATAAAATTACATTAAAAATCACAATATAAGCACGTTGGCCTCTCTTAGGTTCAAGTTCGCATGTGGGTTCAAGTTTCCATGTTCTCACTGTCTATTGGGGTTTCCTCCCTCAATTAAAAAACTAAATTGTCTTTGTGTGTGTGTGTGTGTGTGTGTGTGTGTGTGTGTGTGTGTGTGTGTGTGTGTGTGTGTGTGTGTGTGTGATATGGGTATGG
>BRDA01003720.1:42521-86267 GCA_036984385.1 Crenuchus spilurus
GACAGGAAAAGTAATTAATTATTTTATCCCGTTACTGACAAAATGACGTCGTTACGTAACGCCATTATTTTTAACGCCGTTATTCCCAACACTGGGTAGCAGTATGTATAAAGCTGAAGTATGTGTTTACATCCACTGCTGCCATGTTTGTAATGACTTATCACGAGAACAAACACATGTGATTGTATAATAGTATTTAGCATTTAATGGAAACACCGCAATTGCGAAACTTGTTTTGTCGAATAGTTTTTTCGACAAAACAGAATATCGATAAAGATTTGCACAAAACTGCAATGGAAATGTGACTACTGTGACTGTAGGCAACCGATGGAGACAGCTGGATGGGCGCCGGTCTCCACTCCTACAGCTACACACATTATTCATCAGAAATGAACGCCCATCTACCAGCACTGTAATCATACTTGTCAGTCTTTTCACACTGGCTGAGGTTTATTTAATCATCATTTCAATACCAGATCTTGTTTAATAACTGTAGGAATAGTAAAATAAGAGTAGAGCTATAGTAACAGTTATGGCAGCAAGTCTGGTTTTTATTGTTGATTTTTTTAACAGTTAAATAGAAAAGCTACTTTAATTTAGTCTATATAGCCTATACTCAAATAATAAAGATTTATAGAATGTGCAAACCCATCACAGGAAATGCAAGACAAACAGAAACCACTTTAACCTCATGGTGTGTGTCTGGTGTGAAACAACAAGCATCATGGAAAGGTTCCATGCACTCTCATCTGGTGTGAAATTAAGGTAACGTTCTCAACAAGAAGGAAAGAAAGTGAAAGTAAAATTGAATGAGTCACAGAAACTGACTCCAGCTCCTTCAAGGAATGACACTCATGCTGGTAGTCAGCACTGTGATGTCTGTTGACAATGAACAAGCCTAGTGTGAACACACTCTCAGAAATAAGGGTACTGGGTCATGTATGTTCTTCAAGGGAAAATAACAGTATCAGACTGTGTTATAATGAGTGTATTAGAAGTTGTGTTGACTATACTCACCCTGTCCTGACTCCAGACTTTCATATTTACTGTTAAAAACAAACAAAAATCTGTTTCTTTCTTCTGGAAAAGTCCGTACTTATTGACCCGTGTGTAGAAAAGTTTGGCCTCTGTCTAAATCTGTGTTCAGTGTTCTAACCATAATTCACCTTTATAAGGCAAATGAGATGCTTTAGTTAGTCCAAGTAGGGTACTGAGATGGACCCTTTATGTCTGAGTGAATATCCAGAGAGCATCGAATACTTCCTAAGTGGCCAAGGCAATCGCACAATGCAGCTTGGTGCAGCAGAGCAAGCAGTGATACGACTTGTAAAGTTATTAAATTTACTTCTATTAAAACTGTGAGAACAGAATTTATGGTGGCAATATGCTGACAGCTGAGGTAAGTAAATGCTGGTGGGCGGGATTAAGTGGTCATCACTGTCTAACTAGAGCATCTCATTTATGTGTCTTATCAGGGCACATGATGCTTAGAATGCTGACTACTTGGACAGCTGCCTATATAGACACTGACTAGTATGTCAGTATGTTAGGTGCTGAGACAGACCTAAGGTAACTGAAACAGCATTTTGAGTTATTTAGGACAGCCTTCTTCTAAAGGGCGTTTATTGTGATCTATTTAGGTTTTGAGACAGAGTCTCAGGGGATACTGAGCACACATGCTTGAAGTGGTGGGCATCCCCTATCCTTGCCCACAGGGAGTAGTTGGGGGTTAGGTTTCTTGCTTAGCTGGCAACCTTCTAGTGACAGGAGCATGTCCCTAATCACCAGGCCAAAGGTGCCCTTTTAAGATGCACAGTTGGAACACATTGGTCATTTTAAGGGCACATTCTTTTTGTGTAGGTTTTATGGGACTAAATATGTACTTAAGTGTTTAGTAAATCTTTAGTAAAGCCAAATATGAATTCATATTTCTGTGGGTCAAAGTGTTTGTTTGCTTACTCTTCAGGCTCCAGAGCGGGATGTCTATGGCCGAGAAGCCTGAAGGCCCCGTGTACGTGTATGAGTCGACGGTGCACTGTGCCAACATCCTCCTGTGCCTGAATGAGCAGCGGAAACAGGACGTCCTGTGCGATGTGAGTGTGCTGGTGGAGGGGAGGGAGGTCCGGGCCCACAGGGCTGTCCTGGCCGCCTGCAGCCAATACTTCTCCCTGCTGCTCCGAGGCCAGACAGAGCACGAGCCAGTCATCTGCCTGCCACCCAAGGTGAGCGCTCTCATTACGGCTGCAGTGATTGATCAGCAAGGTTGTTTAGTCATTGAGATGTCATTTACTTTTTTATTGTTATTATTATTGAACATCCCTGGTCTGTGTGGTTCATACTATCCACATGGTCATTTTGACAGACTGTAATACTCTACAGGAAGTGTAGTGGGCGATATGACTTCTATTGTTTATGTACAAAGTGCTCTATAATGTTCATATGATCCACACGGTCATTTTGACAGACTGTAATACTCTAAATGAAGTGTAGGGGGTGATATGACTTCTATTGTTTATTTAAAAAGTGTTCTATAATGTTCTATAATGTTTGTATGATCCACACAGTCATTCTGACAGATTGTAGTACTCTACAGGAACATACTTCTACTACAGAGGTGTCCAAACTATGCAAGAAAAATAGAAATAGAATAAAATATGGCCCGCACATCAACTTTTGCTTGAGTGTATTGCACTTCTTAGTTTTAACACCAGGGGGAGCTACTGTTGATCAAGGCAGTTGCTCCACCAAAAAGGACAATCACAGAAGAAATTTACCCCAAGTTACTAAACATGGCAGAACCAAAGAAGCGAAAGGTAGAAAGTGAGTGAGCTGATCTCATCTGATGCAGATTTGCTCCTTGATCAAGTGACATTTGTCCGGATTTTTGGCACTAGTGGCGTCGGATCAGCACCGCAGCTGGATGGCCTGATTTACATACTCAGCGCAGCTGATACTCACCATAATAATTTACTAAAATGATATGCACTCCTGTTATTAAGTCCAGTTCAGTCTGTTAATGTTGATAACCATTTCAAACGAGCGTTAATAGGTGTGTTGCTAAGCCTAATAACTTAAATAACCAGCTTGAAATTTACCCGTCCCATTTTCCCCTTTATTGTTTTTTCTCTGTGCTGTAAATCTTCTGTAGAAGAAATCTGAGGGTGCTGTTCTGAGAATGAGCTACCAAAGCTTTTTCTGAATAAATCAATAAAGATCCATTTATGGAAAGCTGTGATGAAGGCAGTTTTGTCTTTAATTATATTTAACAATAAAACATATTTGACCACTTTTAATTGATTTTTCTAACTTTAATACACTAAAGTTAAGGCTATACCTCATTTCTAGTAAGTGGCCCAGCCCCTCCTATTTTTTTATGTATGTGGCCCTCAGTGAAAAAAGTTTGGACACCCCTGTTCTACTAAATATAATTACCCTATGTAATTTATCTAAAAACAACAATAATCCTCCAGATTAATTGACCAACCCATTAATAAGGCAAACAATTAATCGATTTAGATGGACAACCAATTAATTGATCTATTGTTACAATACATCAAACTGTTGACAGTCATTTATTAGAGCTGACATTGCTCTACTGGACACGGGACCTACAGGACCAGAACTGAAGAACTCTGCTACTAAAGAACAAAATATCTTCTATAATTTTGAATAACTGTTGGCATATTTGATCAAGTAGTTAATCAAATAATACTGCACATATGAATCACTTAGAGGAATAATTCAGTGTTGGCAGCCTTTTGTTTAAAAATAATTGACCAATGTAATTTATCTAAAAATGACAATAATTGATCAGATTAATTGATCATCTAATTAATTGATTCAGTTGGGTTAATTGGTCTATCACTATAATTTGTTGACAGTCATTTGTTAAAGCTGACATTGCTATACTCGACATGGGTTCACCAGGACTAGAACTGAAGAACAAATGACCTGTTGGCATATTCACTCTAGTCAATCAAATAATATTGCAAATACGAATCACTTTTAGGAATAATCCTGAGTTGGTGGCCTGTCAGTGAGACCATTTCTGCTCATGTGGAGTGGATGTTAAAAGTGAGAGAGAAATGAAGAGCCTGTTGGTGTGAGTGTGTGAACCGAGGCTCTCTTTAGTGATTTGTTTACTGTGACTTGGCTCAGTTACTGAGAGTTAGTGAAGACGCTTCGCCGTGAAAGGAGCAAGACCTATCATTTATTCATACTCACTTGTCAAGAGCAGCAGTGGCATGGATGCCGCTCACTTTCAACACCCAGGCCATTTAGACACATATTAGTGAGAACCGTCCTAGATACGTCAAAGTCCTCATTTTGCATCAGTTGTTGCGTTAATTTCGATTAATCTTTGAGCACTGGCATGTAAAAAAACGTGTTCTCTAATGACTGAAAAGCGGGCTGCCTTTCTCTTGCCCGCATTAGTCAGAACCGAATCCTCCCGGCTTTGTAGTGAGGATCTCTTTTTCTCTCCGCTTCTGCCTGCTTGTGTTTCCCTGCCTGCCGCCCTCATTAGGATCACTGGTTATAACATTAAAGGAGTCTCGTATGGCGCTGGGCTTCCATAAAGACGCGCCTTTGCAGGCAGCAGCTGCTGATGCAAGCTGAAAATAGATCCAGAGGATGTTCAGCACTCTCCCCCCCTGAGCAGATCTTCCATTTATTAGCAACTCTGGGAGGGCTGCCTAACCTTATTTTAAGCAAGATGACTTTCCTTCCCGAAGACGATGCTCTGGATGCAGCCGTGCTGCCCCTGGCATCCACAGATGTCCGTGAGAGCCCGAGGATGTGGTGTAAAGAGAATTTCGCTGTGCATGTCTGGTTCCACGTTTATCTTTCTTTATCTCTCACGGTTTCTCACGTTGACTAGCACAGCTGCTTAGCGAGCATCACTCGGTTCGCCCAACAGATGTGCATACAGATGTATGTAATTCATCCCACAGATGCACAAAAGTGCTGATGCAACGTCAATGTGCTGTATGTAAATACTTTGGATGCTTTGTCTCCACATGAAGCATCAGCCTGAATTAGACCAGATGTCTCTTGGCCATATTGTACGGTGTGTTTTAAGATATTTGCTTGTCAGTAAACTGCTCTACAGTCACACCACTATTTTACGCTGTGTGCCAAGGCCTTCGCGCCTCGCAAAAATCTGTCTGCTGTTACATTTCTCAGTTTGCATTTGCCAAAGTGTCTTTTCATTCTCGACACATCAACAGCACAGTGTTAAATTAACATCTGCAGTGTTCTTTTAAAAAACAACAGCAATGAAATTGCACAAAATGGTGTCTCGTGCTTTCTTGTACATTAATTGTTTATGATGTGTTTTCAGCTAATCACGTTTGCATTAGCATAAACCCAGCAGCGTGGCTTATAACTGCTTAACGTGGAAGAAATTTGCACAGAATGATACTTACAGTATCATAATAAATATACAGGGTGTTTCAAAAGTAAGGAAACTCAAGCTGAGGGGGAAACCTGTTAGGCCATGTCACCAACGTGGCCGCCATCTTGGATGCAACTATAGTTTAATAAATGTGAAGGTAGGTGTGTAACACATCAAACTGGTAGAGAATTTCACCAGAAAAACAGTGATGTGCTTCATGTCAACATAACTTTACTCATTCTAATGCAATGTTTTGTCCTTGAGAAACCAGAAAATTGACCATAAAGGCTACAGAATGTGTTTGATATGCTGTCTATCATGTTGGAGTGTGAAGGCTGCCATTTTCTCCCATTTTTGATGAACTTTCACCTTGACATGAGCCCACAGATTGAAATCCAAAACGGTTCAAACAGGTGGATGCTCAGATGGGTCCCTATGACCATGAAAGCACATCAAGACCAATCTTCACATCACCTGTACAGAAGAAAAATCAGTGTCTTAACAATGAATTAAGTTACATTGACATAAAGCACACCACGTGAAATTCTTTACCAGTTTCGTGCATCACACACCTGCCTTCACGTTACATATGAACATATGAATGACCTGCCATTGTTGATTTACCCATAATTTAATCTCAACAATCAATAATTTAACTCGGAATCAATAAAGGGAGTCAGGTTAACCCTCTGGATTTGGCACACCCACTCCTGGTATATTAACAAAATTCCAGAAAAACACTTAAATAACTCGGCGAGATCATACCCCAGAAACCTTTAAGGGTCTACTTTTCAAAATACATTTTTAGATATTTGTGAGAGGAGCTTAAATAAGCAGAGACATACGTTTTTTCACGTTTTCACGAGTCAGACAGCTGCGCCTTTTCCGCCCACTTGCCCAATCTGTCATTCATATGATAATGACATGGTAATTCTCGACATTACATTGGTGGATTACCAGCAATGGAATGTGTGGACTGTGTGAAAACCCCCATAAAACCAAGAGCTCTCACCTGAGTAAAGACCTCTCATCTGAGTGTTCACACCTATTTCATGAATATTCAGTGTGAGGTTAGTGGCTGAGGAAAACAGTGTGTCTCCTCCCATTTGTTAAGCTTTAGAAATAAAACCACAAACAATGTCTAAAAACTGTAATGACTAGTGTGTAGCCAACACCTCTGTTTATTCTGTTCTGAACTTAAAAGTCTTGGTTAGAAATGTTTAGAGTGTGTTTTCACAATATATCAGCACATCTGAAAATAGGTTTTTGGAAAATCTAAATTTAGAGCAGATTTAATCAAAATATTGACACTGTTGTTGCTGAGTTTGTGCTGAACAAAAGCCTGTGTGACACTTTGGAGAAAATGATTTAAATGGGTGTAATTTGTAAAGTCAGGGCATGTCAGACTACATCAGGGTGTCTGAAATACCCTCAGACTGTAGAGGGTTAGAAGCTTGTCATCTTCAGGAGTTTTGGCGTGAACAAGGCAGTAGTGGTGACTGTCTTTTCTCTCTTTTTGCATTCTGTAGATCACCATGAGAGGATTTGCTCCACTCTTGCAGTTTGCCTACACAGCCAAGCTGCTGCTAAGTCGAGAGAACATCCAAGATGTGATGTGCTGCGCTGACTTCCTGGGTGTCCACAACCTTGAGGACTCCTGCTTCCTCTTTCTGCAGGCACAGATGAACAGCGAGGGTGAGGAGCAGCCAAAATCGCCGAACGCACCAGCTCATGAGGACGAGAGGGGGCAGAGCAGCTCTCTGAAGGTCCCTTTATCCCAGATAAGGCATAGTTCCTCGTGCCTCAGCAATTCTGTCGACCGGGAGAGATTGTTGTCCACCAACAGCCTGCATCGGTCAGATGTGCATGAGGCCACTGAAGTCTCCTGTCATCCCAAATACAGGAAGCACCAGCAGACCTATGCTAAGCACAATGCCACGCACACCTCACACAGCAGTACCTCAAGCTCACTCCAAGACACCATCACCAGCAGTGATGCCCAGGGCCTGGATATGTCACGAGTGAAAGCAGAACCAGGCGTAAGAGAGGACAGACTGTCTTTTGACTTGTCTGAAGCAGAACACAGCGATGCAGGCAGGATGGAGATGGATACGGATATAGAGTTTAGTGACCAGCTGCTCAGTTCTACACCTGCCGAAGTGCCAGCGAGCCGTACGTCTCCTCTGTGCCTGCGCTCTCTGGTCAAAAACAGCCTTATCCCTCCGCTCTGCAGTCTATCTCCAGACTCTTCCTTGCTCAGAAGCAACCAGCAGTTTTCCAGCGCGTTCTTCCCTGCTCAGCATCCAGCTCAGGGTGACTTTAAAAAGGACTATCAAGCTTTTATTGGAGGGCTGGCTGTGAACTCTTTAAGGCAGCCTCATGGATTCCCAGCTTTGAAATCCCTCTCCTGTGAACGAATCTGTAAGCAGGAGCTGGAGCATGAGATGGATCGCAGGAGCGTCATCTTCTCTCAGCCGTTTGAGAGGTTGCCGGCCGAGTCATCTCAGGATAAAGGCCTACTGACAGGCTCAAGCTGCTCTTTGCCCTGCTCTCAGACGCTGTCCCCAACTTCAGGACCTTCAGAGCCTTCTCTGCTGTCTCGCCGGAGGCCAAAGAGGAGCTGCCCGGTGCCCATTAAAGTGTGTCCTCGCTCTACACGTGCAGAGACTTGCCAGAGGACGTCCAGCTCGTGCTCTTCCTACTCGTATGCTGAGGATGGTAGCGTGAGCTCCCCATCCAGCCTGCCACAGTTTGAGCTGTCCTCCTCCTCGCCCCGTTCAGGCTTACCTCTAGATGGGAGGTCCAAGGTGAAGAGCGAAAAACTGTACGACTCGAACTCCAGCGATGAGTCTGGCTCATTCTCAGAGGGAGACAGTGAGTCGTTCCACAGCAAAGAGCCACACAGACTTGAGGTTGGTAATCTCATGGCCTCGGGTGTTTCTAGTATTATATAGAATATACAGTGTAGTTTACAGACAATCCACAATATATACAGTCTTGTCAAAATATTGTGACAATCACAGGTTTGGCCTGAGATGTCAAGTGACAGTGTTTACTGCATGTGTAAATAAGTGAGCACACCAGTCAGTTCTATCAGAGTGTAAAAACATCATCGTGGACAAAGGACGTGATGTGACTGATGTCCATGATAATAGTGTACTAGGTGAAGCATGGTGGAGGCAGCATCTCAATGCTGAAACTGTTCTGGTGTCCTCATTCACATCCTTCTAGAATATTCTCCATATTCATTCTGTTCTAGATTTTTTTTCCCAGTCACACTCAACTACAGTTTTACTCTCCATTGTTCTTATTTACATCTTTCTAGAACAGGGGTGTCAAACTCCAGTCCTAGAGGGCTGGATTCCTGCAGAGTTTGGTGATTTCTCTGCTCTGACACTACAATTAAACCTGCTCATTACCTGCTGAGCTGAATCAGGTGTGTTTGATCAGGAAGATCACCAAATTCTGCAGGAATCCGGCCCTCCAGGACTGGAGTTTGACACATGTGTTCTAGAATATTGTCTAACCTTCACATGGTTCTAAACTTTTTACTCCATTCACACTGTTATAACATAATATAACATGTTATAACATAATGTGTTTTGCCTTTCAAAATGTACAGTCATTTCTCCATTCACACTGTTCTAGAATGTACTCTTGAGATAAAGCTGTTCTGGATTGTTCTCTTTCACATCCTGCTAGAATATTCTCCAATGTTCACACAATTCTGGAGTCCTTTCTCCATTCACACTGGTCTAGAATTCTTACCCCCCCCCCCCCCCAAATATTTAAACTACTCTAGAATCTTTTACCCATTCATACTGGTCTGAAATATACTTCCCCATTCATGCTTTTCTACAATGTTCTCATTCACAGCCTTTTAGAATATTCTGCAATATTCACACTTCTCTATTTTCTTCTCTTCACTGCTCTGAAGTGTTTCTTTCATTTACATCATTCTAAATTATTCTCCACATGCATAATGTTCTTGAACCTTTTAACCATTCAACATGGTCTGAAATGTACACCTTTTACAAGCTGTTCTAGAGTGTTCTCATTCATTTTCTTTTTAGAATGTTATCCAGTGTTCACGCAGTTCTAGAATTTTGTCTTCCATTTAAGTAGAATGGTTTCTGTTCTACTGTGTCCTTGTTCACATCTTTCTCCAATGTTCACATTGTTCTGAAGTCTTTTCTCCAATCACGGTTGTAGTGTTTTTTCCCCATTCATGCTGTTCTAGGGTGTTCTCATTCACAACCTTCTAGAATAGTCTCCATATTCATGATGTGCTAGACCCCCACTCCAGTCATCATGTTCTAGAATGCACTCTCCCATTCAATCTGATCTACAGTGTTTTCATCCACAACTTTCTAGAATGTTCTCCAAATGTTTACACTGTTCTAGAATGTTTTCTTCATTCTTGCTGTTGTATTTTGTTCTTATTCACAGCATTCTAGGCTATTTTCCAAAATTCACAATGTTCTAGAATGTTTTCCTACCATTCACTGTTCTAAAATGTTTTCCCTCCATTCATTGTTCTAGAATGTTTTTCCCTCAATTTGCTGTTCTAGAATGTTTTCTTCATACAGACTGTTTGAGAATGTTCTCATTCACAGCCTTCTGGAATATTCTCAAAAATTCATAACATTCTAGAATGTTCTCTCCTCATTCACACTTGTAAATTTGACCTCTCTGTGGTGTAAAAATGACTGGTGCTCTCAGGATGCTGGTGCTGGTGTTTGTTGGAGAACACTGGGTCAGTGTGCTGAAGGAGACGTCAGGTCATTGTTGGTGAAGGCTGGTGAGGGTCACCCTGGCTCAGGTGTGCTAGTCCGGCTCGTACGAAACGCTGCAGTTCTTGACTTGAGTTGAGGTCGTGTTATAATTAGACTGTGCTTTTACCTGCGTACTTCATTTGTTTTCATCATCGACTGACTGCAGTTATGAAACATCCTCGTGTTTATTTCTGTAGCCTCTTAGATTTACACTCCGGCTCAAGCCGCGAGATCTTGGAGTAGTCCTGACCGTTGCCATGGCGATAGGCACTGAGCCGCTCTCATCCCCTCTCTCTCCGTCTCACTCGGTCTCGCTCTTTCTCTCTTCCTCTATGAAAGCCACCATTCAGCAGAAAGCTCGCTCACGCCGCTCCAGACACATGTTGAGTGACTGGTTGCTCCACTACTTGTTCAAAAGTTTGTGGACACCCCTTGTTATGAATGCCATTAGCTACTTTAAGTTGATACAGTTTCACACACACAGCTTATCTAGACCCAGTAAATAGAATAGGACTCTCTGGAGAACCTGTAGGTACTATGTCTAATGCCAGGTGTGGGCTAGAGGGCACATCATTGAGCTGTGGTGCTGCTCCATCCAGTACTTTTGGGATGAGTTGGCATAGTCAGGGGTTGAATTGGCAGAGTTGGGGGAGGAGGTGGTGGTGATTATCTAACATCCTGACCTCACTAATGCTCTCATGGCTAAATACAATCAAATGATCACAGCAATGTTACTGGTAGTAAGCCTTCAATAAACAGTGCAGACAGTTACTACAACAAAAGCAGGATCAACTTATTTTAGTGTACTTTGTTTAGGAAGAAAACAACAGTAAGCAGGTGCCCCAATACTTTTGTCCAATACCCCATAGTGTAGTTGGAGAAGATTTGATCTTCTTGTGCCAGGATGAAATTAAGGTGAGCCCAACTGAATGGATTTTTTTGAAATACCTTAAATATATTGAGCATTTAAAGAGATATTAAACAGTTTATTATTTAGGGATTTAATTATTTAATTCAAAGCACCAGCTAGTTTACAATGTTTCAGGATTTCAGAATTTAAATATAATGTACATACATGACTGGATGGATTATTTACATTTACAGATAAAATACAATATTTTACATTACAAACGTGTGTGTGTGTGTGTGTGTGTGTGTGTGTGTAATGCATGTATATTGTATATACTGTATGTATGTGTGTGTGTTTATATTGTATGTATATGGTGTGTACTGTGTGTGTGTGTGTGTGTGTGTGTGTGTATTTATGTATATTGCGTACACCATTCATTGACTCTCCCTATCACTTGTAATGTCTGTGACTGTAGGAGGGTGCAGACTAACACAGGCCTCCTCTGATGCATGTGAAGTCAAGCTCCGCCTCTTTTCTAATTGCTCCTGATGCATCGCTGCAGGGCAGTCATTGAGCTCAGAGGAAAGTGCACAATCCCCAGTTCTGATGCATTTCCTGGCAGACACCTGAGCCAGCTGACATTACTTAGTAGTGCTGGGGAGAGAGTGCCATCTTACCCACCCAGAGAGAAAACAGCTCATTTTGCCATCTCGGACCTCGGCTGCTGATGGCAGGCAGCGTGATGGGGATTCAAAATCACCATCCTAAGATTATAATGATGACACCTTAGTCCACTGTATGTCTGGGTGTGTGTTTGTATTGTATGTATGTTGTATATACTGTGTGTGTGTGTGTGTGTGTGTGTGTGGTACAATATCAGGAATTGTATTAAATTTTATTTTGACCCAAAATTGAGTGCATATGTTACTATAATTTTTATTATAATCAATTATAGTTGAGTCTACCTTTCCAAAATAACCTAAATAATCACCTTCAGATAATGCAGACATGGCTGACGGCTCTGCTGTAGTGCTGTTTTTCTTATCTGGATCCCGTCTGTATGTTTTTATTGTCAGTGGAATTGCACGAGGCTCATTTTGTTGTTCTCACTTCCATGTAGGGCTAACATTCATCTTACCGAGCTTCTCCTGCTTCCTGCTGTCTGTCAGGCTCACAGAGCTCCTCTCCCTGTTGGAGGCGTTGGCGGGGGGGTGTTGGAGGTGTTGGGCCGTCAGGCTGGCAGCTGTAGGTCCCCAGACGCAGAACTGGGCCAGACGCTGGCGGGCTCTGGGCTCTCAATGTGGGCCGCTCCACCTCACTTCCTAACAGATGAGCCCTACTTTCCAGCGCTGGACCCCCTCTTAGAGAAATGACCTGACTGCTGTTCAGACAGAGCGCCGAAAATGGGCTGTTGGACGTAAATCGTGCCGCTGGAAGCCCCAATCTGTCGTCGTAGCCTTATTACAGGGCTCTCTGTGGCGGAGCGGCTAAATATAGAGCTCCATCTTACATGAACGAGCACTGGTGCAAGGTCAGGAGCGAGAAAGAGAAAAAAGAGAAGGAGAGAGAGATACAGACAGAAAGAGACAGAGCTGTCCTCTCGACTTATCACAGGGGACCATAATGTTCTCATTCAGTAGAGCTTTAAGTCAAGCACTGCTGGATGATATTGTGCTCACATTGAGATATTTTAGGTTTTTGAATAAATCTGAATTGGCTGTATACATTAGCATGTATTTATGCTGTAACTTGATGCTTCACAACAATACTCTGCATTATATTATATTCATGGATAAATGGATGGCGATACAAGGTTTTTGATTCAAGTCTGACAACAGAATTACAATTAAGGGTCGTCTAGTTGATTCGGACTACACATGCGCCTGATGTTTCACCTGAATATCCAGTCCCTTGTTGCTGGTCATCCTCATCGTCTTTATCCAGATGTTCAGTAAACTGGTTCTTCTGCATGTTTCCTAAATTAAAGAGCTTCAGTTTGGGCTTCCAGTGAGGGGTGAAGATTGATTTGATCAAAGGTCCAGTTTGTTCAATTCTGATATTTTCTTTATGGAAACAAATTGTTGCATTTGAAGACCTTCTCAAGTTTGTATTGAGGTTGTTTACAGAATAACACCCTTTATTGATGAATAGTGTTTATTGAAGTTGTCTATAGACTAATATCTCATATTCTAGTGATTAATAGTGTTTATTGGGGACATTTATGAACTATTATCTCCTATTCTAGTAATTAATAGTGTTTATAGTGGATGTTTATGGACTAATATCTCCTGTTCCAGTGATTAATAGTGTTTATTGGATTTGTTCATGGACTAATATCTCCTATTCTAGTGATTAATAGTGTTTATTGAGGTTGTTTATGGACTAATCTCCTGTTCCAGTGATTAATAGTGTTTATTGAGGTTGTTTATAGACTAATATCTCGGCCTAGTGAGTCATGGACTCTACGGGACCTCTACAGTGTGTTGTCTGGCGTAAAGTTTTTAGCAGCGGATCCTGTAAGTTGTGAGATGAAGCCAACATGGATTCTTCTTACTGTTCCAACACTTCACAAGGTCTGTTTATTAATACAGCTTAATAAATAGATCATGAGGACACCCTGATTCATCCACAAGTTGATTATTTTTGTCTTTAGGAGGATGGGTTCTCTTTTGGAGTTCTGGTTCTTCTTGAGGTTTCTTCCTTTTGAAGAGTTTTTCCTGCCATTGTCACCTCAGGTTTTCACATGTGGATCTTGGACCTGGGTTTTAGTTAACGCTTCTTTGTAACGTTGCCTAATTTGTTCCTGACTAATGATAAGTTGCTTCTCTACTAATTACAGCCGGCCTGTGATGATCTCCTCCTGTGGTAACATAAATACTGTAGAGTTAGCAGTAAACACTAAAGCAGAACCATACACTCTGGTTTCAGGCTTTTGCTGTGAAGCTGTAGAGGCTGTATACACTCACTGGCCACTTCATTAGGTACACATACCCGCTGTCTACACTCATTGTGCATTTTAGCTCCACTGAGCATACAGGTGATACAATTACAGACTCTAGTCCACCTGTTTCTACTTTGTTCACCCTGTTCTTCAATAGTCACCACCCCTACAGAGCATGTGGATCAAATCTCAGTGACTCTGACGTGGTGGTGGCGGCATGTTGGTGTGTGCTGCTGGAGATGTTAAACCACTCACTGTTCACTCTACTTTGTTGGTCCATCTTGTAGGTGTAAAGCCAGAGACAGCAGCTCAGCACAGTTTGTGTTGGTCTTCTAGTCCTTCACTGGTGACACTGAGGTGTTTAACACACCACCACCGCATCAGTGTCACTCAGAATGTTCCACCTGCTCTATAGCAGTCGTGAAGAACAGGGTGAACAAAGTAGAAACAGGTGGACTACAGTCTGTAATTATAGCACATATACTCAGTGAAGCTAAAATAGACAGTGAGTGGAGATAGAAGGTGAATTTGCAGTCATATTTACTCCAGAAGACTCCACTGACATCCTTTGTTACTGAACAGCTGAGACTACAGCAACATCTAGTGGTCAACTGTGATAACTGTTAGTTTCAGGCATGTTACTGTTGTTAAACACTCTGACTTGTACACTAGTTAGTGAATAATGTATAGTAGTACTGAAGAATAGCCCAGCAGTGTAATGTGTTCATTGCTTTTAGATCATTTGCAGATTCTCTAAAAGTCTCCAGGGTGGGCACTAGGGGTGTAACTCCTAATTAGTGGTTACTCAAAGCACCCTTTGAGGTTCCTCAGCTTACCACAATGCCAGAAGTCCTTAGGTCCTCCAGGAGCTCTTGTGTGCAGTTCTCCAGTGATGATAGTTTTAACACAAAAATAAAAAAGTAGAGAAGTACTGCCAATAGAATTGGACTAAACATGAACTTACTGGCATCATGTCTAATGCCAGGCATGGGCTAGAGGGCACAGCATTGAACTGTGGAGCTGGAACTGTGTTCTCTGCTCCATTCAGTACTTTTGGGATGTGTTGGGCACTGTTCACTCATCAGCTGAGTATATAATGATGTTGTTCTGCATTCCTGCAGGTGAAGCTGCCGTTCCCAGTTGACCAGATCACAAATCTTCCACGGAATGACTTCCAGCTGCTGATAAAGATGCACAAACTAACATCAGAACAGCTGGAATTTGTCCATGATCTGAGACGGAGGAGTAAGAACCGGATCGCAGCCCAGCGCTGCCGCAAGAGGAAGCTGGACTGCATCAAAAACCTAGAGTGTGAGATTCACAAACTGGTGCGTACTAAGCACGCTCTGTCTGTATGTACAGGAGTACACTAGAAGGTTCTACAAGGGTTCTTTAGTAAAGAAAATGGTTATATATAGAACCATAAACACTCAAACAACCCTTTGCATGATTAAAAAGGTTCTTTGCATGCTGAAACTGTTCTTTGGAACTGATGGAAAATGTTCTGTGGATGGTTCTGTATTGAAGTTCTGTTTAGAAAGTTCTATATAGCTCCAAAAAGGGTTCCTGTATTGTTACAAGCTTGACATTGTAACGCTAGAAGAACACTTTTTGGTGCCATGTAGAACCAGTTACAGCACATTCTCCATCAATTAGAAGAACCCCTTCAAGATGCAAAGAAACATTTCTTGAGTCTTCATTGTTCTATAAAGAACCATCTTTTTATGATTGTATAGAGCCATGAACACTCAAAGAACCCATTGCATGATTAAAGGGTTCTTTAGACTGACAAAAAATGTGCTGTAGATGGTTCTATGTAGAAACAGTTTGAAAAAAGTTTTTTACAGCCTCTAAATGGTTCTGCTATTGTTATATTGTCAAGCTTGTAATAAAAGGAACCCTTTTTTGGTGCTATATAGAACCTTTTTCAAAAATATTCTATATAGAACCATCTACAATACAATAACTTTCAACACAAAAGAACCTTTTAGTCCTACAAAAGGTTCTAAGGGTTTATGGTTCTATATATAAACACTAAAGAAGCCTTAAAGAACCATCTTTGCTCCCACATAGCACTATAAACAAAAAGGTTCTTTGATTCAACATTAGCCCTGTTTAATGCTACATGAACTTTTCAAAAAGGTTCTGTACAGAACCATGTACTTTATATTTAAGCATGCCACAAAGACAACCCTAAGCATCTATCTAAACACTCTCAGGATAAAAAGATACTGGACGTTCACTGGATCAGTACCTTTCTTAGCACTGTGCTGCTGTTCTTCAAGGTTGTCCCATTTGCTTCTCTACACAAACAACTGTGAAAAGCTTTAATACCCATGAAGATCTGATGATGAGATTATGATTAAATACCTCAGTTTCTGTGTAAAAGACTGACGTATGATTACAGTCCAGGTAGACGGGTTTTCATTTCTGAAGACTAAATTCCATAGCTGTTGGAGTGGAGGCCGGTGCCCGTCCAGCCATCTCCATTGGTCTTCTGTCACTGTAAAGAGATATTGCAGTGCACAGTGCAGGAGGAAGTGTTGTATAATGTAGTAATATAATGTATAATATTGTTGTTGTTGTTGTTGTTTTCTCTTTAACAGTGCAGAAAGAATGTGTTTGATGATGATGATGATGATGATTATTATTATTATTATTATTATTATCATTATTATTAATATTATTAGTGTGTAGGTGTAAACATTCTTTAGAAAGAGCCAAAGAAGGGGCCCTGAGTGGCTCAGCAGGCTAAGATGCTTGCACTGATCAGAGAATTGAGTTTGAATCCCGGTCATGCCGTTTGCCATCAACAGCCAGAGAGCAAAAATTGGTCTTGCTCTCAGTGGGCGGGTAGATGGCACTCTCTCACCATCACTTTCACACTACAATGTCTGCTGGCTCAGGCGTCTACTGATTGGTCCATCAGAGCTGGGGATGCTGTGCTTTCCTCAGAATGCATTGGCTTCCCATCGCACATATCGGAGGAGGCTTGTGCTCGTCTTCACTCTCCTAGAGTCTGGGGCATTACAGTGTGATGAGGAGTGCCCCTTAGTGATGTGATGTGTTAACTGGCAACTACTACATTGAGAGGGAAAATGGGCAAAATACTAGAAAAATACATTTAAAAATAAAAGAAAGTAGCGGAAATATGCAAAAAGAAGTTCTGAAATTCATTAAGTTTCAAGTTGAAAAAGATGCCAAACATGGTGATTGATCATTTTTAACCTTTGAACTTTGATAATAAAATATATGACGGTTTTTGAATTTTTAGAGATGCGCTAGTTCAGTAAGTCTATAAAAAATCCAGAGTATCATCTCTGACTCCACTCCCTGACCGTGTGTGTGTGTGTGTGTGTGTGTGTGTCCTGGAGCAGGTGTGTGAGAAGCAGAAGCTGCTGACTGAGAGGAACCAGCTCAAAGTGTGTATGGGAGAACTGTGGGAGAACTTCTCCTTCCTGTCTCAGGAGGTGTGTCGAGAGGAGAAACTGAGTCCAGAACAGAACTGCTCATTGTTTGACCAGCATCCAGGCCGAGCCTCCGTCAGCCCCATCCACATAGACCTCACAGTGTCGTCCAGCCCCAGCAGTGTGGACCTTACCCTGCCATCTCGCCACAGCCTGCCTCCTTCACCAAGCCCAGCTGATACCCACCATTCCCCACAGCTGGGCACCAGTGCCCCCACAGACAGCTCACTGCGCATCAGCAGCCCTACCGTGACTGTAGCCTTTTGCCAGGAAATGACCGATAAGTGCACAACAGACGAATAACAACTCTGACTGCTCTTTCTTTTCTTGTTTGGGTAATTTTATGACTTTAGGGAGTGCACTTGTTCTGTAGTTGTTCTGTGTGTTGTGGTGGTGTGGTTTATTAACGTTCTTAACACGAAATACACTGAAAAACATTTTTTTCACTATTTTTCACTTGTGTACAGTAACTCTCACTCCAACTCTCAGGAATTTTCATGAATGTTTTCTGATCTTTTTAAAGGTGGAGATCTTTGAACAGACTTCAAATACAAGCACAGTTTTGATATGTTCAGTACTTTTTTCCACAGAGCATTCCTTCTGTGCACAGACAGAGGAGAAAGGAGGGAGATGGAGAGAGAAGAAAGGAGAGAATAATGAGGAAAGAGCTTTGCATAGTCTGGTTCAGTTGCATTTGTAGGAAATCCTCAGAACAATTAGCTTGCTGGTCCACAGAAGCATGAGAAACGCTTTGCTTTTGATCATTTTCGATATTGTTGCTCATTTATTGTTTCCTTCTTGGTCTGATTTAAGTTTTTTAGTTAAAAGTTGTCACTTCTGACCTAGGCACTTCAATGGTGAACCACATTACACTGATATTTCTTAATACTAGTGCAGCTCCAGAAATGTGAATATGATAAACAATTTTGTTCATAATTTAATTCAAAAAGTTAAGCTATCATATTTTTTATATTCATTACACATATAAAGTGACATTTTAAGTCTTACTGATCAACTGATTTTAAGCCATACTGATCAACATAAAAAAAGGCTTCTTTTTTTTTTTACATGTAATGAATGTTACCTTTTTGAATTAAAATTAGAACAAAAATGAAATTTTCCACATTTTTTTAGATAAAGTATTAAAATTTATAGTTTTTCCCTGTTACTATAACAGACTTCATCCACACTTGCAGATGCAGTAGATAATTGTGCTGCTAAAAAAATAGAAAGCAATTGAATTTTTTTTACAAATTAGCTGTTTTCTGTGACTGTTTTTAAAACTTAATTGATCAGGGACAACAGAAATAAAAAGCTAAGAAATCTCTATTGAGCAGTGCTGAGAGTGTGAATGACTTAGGCAGCTCTCAATATTATCTCAGGGTTTTGATGGAAAAATGCATTTAAAATCTACCTGTAGGTCATATTTACAACAAAATTAAATTTAATCACAAATGCTTTGCTGTGTGAAATGAACCACTGTTGCTTTCTTTCAAGTTTTTGCCTTTAGTCAGTCTTTATATTTTTTAAGCATTAAAATTTACATGTATATGTGTTTAATTGCAGCTCCTGTAATTAAAATAAGACAATGACAAGTGGCTGTTATTAGTTCATTTAACTTTTCTTTAATTCAAAAATACTTGGTTAAGAGAGAGACTTAAATCTCAGTCTTGTCGTCTTTGATGCTTGGCTATTTGGAAGATTATAAAAACAATGTAGTATTGCTTGTATCTTATTTTATTGTGATTTGAGGCTTTTTTAATGTAAATTTTACTGTGCAATTACAAAAAGTGAGTTAAATTAGCCTAATTTTTAATTTTGGGGACTTCAGTTCCACTGTCAGATGTGCAGTTTTTTTTCTAAAGTTTGTATTTTAATTCATTCTGATCCATGTATACAAGTTTTTTTTTTTGTTTAGCTATTGCAAACTTTTGGCAGTTGTTGCACCACTACCTTCAGTATTTTTTATGTAGGCTCCGAAGTTTAGATGCATTTCAGTTTGTGAACATTAAAGTCATTTCATTTGTTCTTAATTCAGCTTGTCTAAATTTTGAGTGTGTGAACTTTTAACTGTGTTGTTGCACCACTGTTAGGATGGTAAACACATGTCCTAGAGAGGTATGTGAACACTGTAAACATTTCCTGTTTATGAAAAGCAAAACGCACAGTAAAAAGGTATGGACTTTTATTATGAAGAATCACTGTCACAAGCAGGAAGAGTCTATAGTGTCCTGCTTCACATACACTAGTGCAATTACTCTTCTGACAGGTGCAACAACACTGTCAAAAGTTTGTGTACATGAAAATTAGACACAAACTTGAGTTAATGTTTACAATCTAAAATACATCTATATTTCAGATATCAGAAAAAAATATACTGATTTCATAGCACATTAGCTTTACAATTCTGGTAGTAGTGCAACAATACTGCCAAAAGTTAGCTTTTAGCTAAACTGAAATACAAATTTGTGGAAGTTGATGTGATTAAAATAAAAGTACAAAATGTAGAGAAACACATCAGACCAAGGAACTGAATGTACTAAGACCCCAAAACGACTCACTTTTTATATTTACACTGTACAAAATGTGCGTTCAATAGCTGTTTATGTTCAATCACAGTCCACAAATATATGTTTGGCTTAAATTCATATTCTCACTGTACTGTGGTACATTTGGCTCCTAAAAGCAATTGAATGTTGACAAATGTAAATATAATTGGACTTTTCTCCAACAGACTGTTGTACATCCTCTGATTTGCCTTACAAATCTCTTTGTGCCGAGGGTTTGATGTGGAATGGGCTTGCTGAGGGTTATTTTTCCTGAGTTTACAGTCAGTAAACAGAGGACAGCCTCAATACAGACTGAACTAAACAAATCTATATACCTCTCACATATGGTCAAGACCTGTGTGGTTTACAGCAGATGTTTTGCAGCTTCTTTTTTCAGTTCATTTTTGTACAAGTATGTAAATATCTTATTTATAGCTATTTGTGGGGTTCTTTCAAATGGAGTTGGTCCTGTGCTCTCAATTATTAACTGAATGTTCAAAGTTGTGACCTCAGTGTTTGGATACTCTTGTTTTGTAACATTGTTCATGGTTGAATGTTTTGACAATGTTAATTTTTTTAGAATTTGAATAAAATAGTATAGTGAATGAAATGCTCTATGGCAGCGTTCTTGCAACATATACAGTATGTTTAAGAAACTGGAGTAGGGTTGGACATTATGATGCTGTTATTGTGATAATGTGCATCACTTTTCCAAGTTTATGGTAAGATATGATTTTGACCAATTATAGAGAACGAGTGTACAATATTAGCATAAACTACATAGTAAGTAGCTCATCATCTTCTGATGCCCTTAGCTTATTTTTTTCCAAAAATTTCTTCCTAATTATCTTAATTACACCCCTGGATAAATTACTATTTAAGGATTTTTTAAGTGAAAATAACATACCATCTGCACTGGAAAATGTTTGCACATTTCAAGTCACACTTACTCTACATACTACATTTAACATTTTGGAGAAAAATAAAGTCTAAAATGTGGCCTGTGCAAAAGAGTTCAGTAAAGATATAGAAATTGTACAAATTTGTTCTTTGTAGATGATGGTTCATTGCTTAGAAAATCAACTAAAACCAAAATAAGCTTCCCAGATCTTGCATGTTTAAGGTGGTAGTAACTTCAGGCTCCTGAAGGTGGTGCTGCATGAGGATGATCAGGTTATAAATACCTGCAGGGTGTGTAAGATGTAGAAGAGGTGGTGCAGTGAATGTCTCAGATGTTAATGATAACGGAGTGATTGTATTTTGGGGTTAAAGGTCAGAGTGTGAAAGAAGTAGCTGAATGTGCAGGTGTATGGAAGTGTACAATCATACAGGTCTACCAGCAGTGGTAACAATGCCAGTCTACAGAACATTCTCCTCAGAATTGAGGATGAAATTGATGGACAGGGACCACCAGCGGGTTTCACAGCTTGTGAATGAAAATCTCTTCACTTCCAGACAAGAATTACTTCTAGAAGTCAGCGTAGGTCCTTCACAACCAGTTTATGAAAGAACTCTCCACAGAGATCTCCAGACCATCAACATATGGAGCAGAGTGGAGCAAGAGTCCTTCAGCCTTGTGTGCTGTCCACAATTCTGAGAATGTCCTTAAAAACTGGCACTGTTACCACTGCTGGAAGACCTGTATGACTGTACACTTCCATACACCTGCACATTCAGCTACTTCCTTCACACTCTGACCTTTAACCTCCAAATACAATCACTCCTTTATCATTAACATCTGAGACATTCACTGCACTGTACCACCTCTTCTACATCTCACACACCCTGCAGGTATTTATACCCTGATTGTCCTATTCAGGACCATCTGCAGAAGCCTGAAGTTATCATTTTAAACATACAAGGCTTTTTTTGTACAGGAGCTTATCTTGGGGTGCACAAAACACATATGGTTAAATAAGACCATATCATGATGCATATCACACGTCATGAAAATGCATCACCAGGTTGTTTTTTGTTGTATCATAATTTCCACACCAATAACAAATGGAAACCAAAACTTGGAAACCAAACAAAATTTATTTTGTTCATAATGGTGTGAGACTTACAGTGCACCACATTTTAATGTCAGCTACGAGCCCCCATTGCTCCCTCCATACAAGCTGTACTCGGAGACCTTTCTGATGTGCAGTTTTCTTCTGTCTTCAGCAGTCGGTAATGGCAATAGTTGTTCACTTTAGTGATTTTACAGGTATTAAGGTGCTTATAATAAGAAAGAAATTGTATATAACAGCACTCCATATACCTCATCCTAGCAGGAGATTCTCTTGCTTTAGATCCACTGCTTTTCCAGCCATGCAGTGGAGAGACACACTAAACGTTGTTGATAACTTCGTCCGTTTAGTTCTGCTCATGCGTGGCCTGTTACATTCCTGTAGTCTTCCCTTCTTGTTCTTTTCTCACTTCTTCATGATGGAAGAGATATCCAAGAACACGCTCTGAAAGACAAGAGAAGACCCAGAGTTCACAGACCAAATCTGGAGTTGCATATTAGTCAAACCAGTAATGACTACATGGATCAACTATCATGCTCAATATGCATCAGCTTCTACTAGTGATCACTGACTACAACTTTCCATTTATGACTTTATTAATTATGACCACAGATTTTCCTGTCAAGCTTGTAGTCATAAGTAACAGTATCTGTAAAAACAAATCATACTACTCTCAAAGACAAGTTTAATTGTTTGGATTTCTTTTGTAAAACTACCCTAGTCTAATAGTTGTTAATCACTGAGAGCTGAAAAACAAGCACAGAGGACACAAGCTTCTGGACCAGATTAGTAGCCATATGTTTTTTTGTCTCTACTTGCCATTGACATCCTCCGTCCCCCTGCTGGTGGGTTTATTGGAAGGTCACTGAGGGAGCCCAGCTCTGACTCCGAGCTTCTCGTAGGGCTGCAGGACGGGCTGCCCGACATGCTGTCTGAGGGCATTCGGGCCATGAAACTGGCCTTCCTGGGATTAGGATAGAGTAACTCACTATCTGTGGAGTCCATGCCATCATCCACTGGGTCTGGAACGTGGCTGGGTCTGTGCAGGGCGTTGCGCAGGCAAGGTGGTATCTCTACATGACTGGGCCTTTGGGTGAGAAGAGCCTCGTGACTTTGTTGACCTGAGTTTGAAGGTCTGCTGTCCCCACATGAACCACTGCTGCTTTCTGGACGCTGGTCATCCTCCTCAGCAACATGCTGCTCTATTGGAAGCCGGAAGCGCAGGTCATGGATCATCCCTTGACTAAATTGACGTGATTGCCTGGGCTGCTGGGTTATGCAAGACACAGGGAGGGTGGTGTCGGCAATGCTGTTGTGCCTTTGCACATCAGTGCTGGGAATCAAACACGTGTTGGGTAAGCACAATGGTGGAGGGTCAGTGTGCCCAGTTGGAATGAAAGTTTTCAACTGTGCGGATTTGTGTGGTGAAGAATCCGCAACTACACATAATGACTGGACAGTCGGCGCGTGCTTCGGCTTGCAAAAACTGTCTTCCTCCGTGTATTGCAGACCAGACAATGTCTGCTTGATTTTTCTCACTCCCAAGTGGGATATCTCTAAGAGGTTGAGGAACAATGAGACCCCTGCAATGACAATCATGAAAACCATGAAGATGGTCTTCTCCGTGGGCCTGGACACGTAGCAATCCACGCTGTTTGGGCAAGGCACCCTTTCACACTTGTACAAAGGATCCAGTCTAATGCCATATAAGATATACTGCCCCACTATGAAGCCCACCTCCAGCACTGATCTGGTAAGGATATGAATGATATATGTGCGCAGTAAGGAACCCCTCAATGGAGCCTTCTTCATTTTCTTTTGCTCCTCAAGTTTTCGCAGTTCCCTCTCTATCCGCTTGTGCTCCTCAAGCAAGGGTTCAGTCTCTCCTAGCTCTGCCCTCAGCTGAATTTTTCTCTGGTGCCTCTCCTTCTCCAAAGCCCTCAGTCGGTAAAGGGCATGGCCCATGTAGACCAGTGAAGGAGAAGACACAAAGATGATCTGTAGTACCCAGAAGCGGATGAGGGATATCGGGAACGCTTGGTCGTAGCAGACGTTCTTGCATCCCGGCTGCTCTGTGTTGCAGATGAACTGGTCTTGCTCGTCCACCCACACGTCCTCAGCTGCCACACCGAGGACCAGCATCCGGAAGATAAACAGGATGGTCAGCCAAATCTTACCCACAATGGTGGAGTGAATGTGGACCTCCTCCAGAATGCTGCCCAGCAGGTTCCAGTCGCCCATTTTTCACTGCCACATGTCCGTGCTGCATTAAAAGTAAAGAGTGATGTAAACAAGGTGCACAAGATGCTTGTTAATTCATCATATTACAGCAAATTGCATTAGGTCACTATTTTCAAGACTGGTACATGGTCAACTGTCAACAATTCTCTTTCCAGCACTATGACAGACCTTTTCTTTGAATATTTAAAGTCTTAGATAAAAACATGCTCTTATATAGGTCTAAACTTAAGCACAAAGTCAAGGAAATCCAACAGGACAAGAACTAAGGGCCTCTCCTCTTAGGTAATTCTTGCTTTTGGCTTAATCTATTTGACCAAGTATTCTTGCTTTGTACCCCAATGATCCCAAACAACACAGTCGCATTTGAACACTTAACATCAAAAACAACCAGCATTGACTTACATTCAGCGGGAAGTGCTCTTCGCTTTCCTTTGTAGGAAGATGCTCATGTTTTCCGCAAAAAACAAACTCATTTTGTCATTATACGGCCATGGAGTCACGGTAAAGGTCCTGGTATAAAAACACGGCTTCTCTCTACGCATAATGATGGCTGCAGTGACTGTTCCCCACGGTTGTTGCATGCAGAGTTCACAGGATGTAGGAATTGATCTGAAACTGCCTGGACAATGCCCCATGGCACATCTTATCAAGCAGTTGCTGAAAAGAGCAACAAACTACCCCCACCACCATTACAAACACACATACACATACATATGCAGTCAGCCTGGGATGCCAACCAACCAAGTGCCCCTTCCACCATCAAAATGGCATCACTACTAATATGCTTTACAGTTGTTTACCTATGACACAGACACTGGCATCCCAGATGGTGTCATTTCTTGCCTTAAATATAGAAAAAGAGTTACCAAACTTATATAAGCCTACATATGCATCATACTTGATTAATGTGTAATCTATAAAGGCAGACAAGCTGGTCAATGAGTCATGTCCGATTTCATAGTTAACTGAATTGTGCATCTGTTTCCCAAACAGGGGTATCACTCCTGTCCAAAAAATCTTTCCCTCCCCGCGCGATTGCTGGAGAAGTACAGGGCTCAGAGGAGCACTGCCTTTTATTTCATCACTTTCCCTGGCTGATTCCTTGTTTGTGCGGGGGCCTTGCCATCTTGTTTACATTTGCGGCCTGTCAATGTCAAATGAAAGACTTTGCACCAGATTGCATCAGGCCATCTAAACTCAATCCATCAATGGCATAAAGATTTGTCTAATGTGACAGAAAACTTTTTTTGCGCAAAGTCGTGCGTCTCTTTGCATCGTATATAAACAGAGCTTTGTTAAGAAAAAATTGCTTTTGATGCGCTTAAAGCAGAATCGGCTCCAATCGGACCGGCACATGCACGTGAGCGTGTTATCCTGATGTGTCCTGTGCTGGGCCTCTGAGCGCCGCACGGCTGGATCACCGAGCTGCTCACACTACATGCTCATAAAATGACCAGCCATGCCTCAGGCTTTTAATTAGCTTTCCATCACCCTCTGACAGAGTCAATGGGGGATTGATTTGATTTTCCCTTGCAGAAGCTTGAATAGCAAATGCCAGAAGTCACATCGGGGACGCTCTATTACATAATGGGTTCATACCGTACCTAGTGATCTGTCTCTGTTCTACGGCTGTTCATTGGATCTAATTGCTTTGATTGAAAGCAAAATCAGCTTGGAGGGCTGTTGGCATTTCTTTATTTATATGATAACAGTACAGGCCTAGTGAGCTTTAGCGTTGTGGCTGAATATGTAAACAAACGTAGGCTGGGCAATTATATGGTAGATGTGTTGTAAGGAAGGCTTAAATATCCATATTAGTACATATCTGGATCATTACAGTCAGGCCTAAAAAAGGAATCTTGTAGATTTTCTGTAATTGTAAGTGCAGTGTGTGTGTGTGTGTGTGTGTGTATATATATATATATATATATATATATATATATATATATATATATATATATATATATAATGTTAATATTTTAATGTGCTTCCTTCAACGATGAGCTTACGTTACATATTTTACTAGAAAATCAAGTAAACAGGCAAAACTGTATACACAGCCACAATATTAGAACCACTGAGAGATGAAGTGAATACCAATATAAATGATCTCGATATAAGGAGTGGATATATACAGCCTGAGCAGAATATTATGACCATCTCCTTAAATCTACACTCACTGTCCATTTGAGCTCCACTGAGCATGTAACTGCACTTTGTACAGCCTGTAGTCCATCTGTTTCTCTGTAGACTTTGTCCTGTTCTTCAATGGTCAGGACCCCCTTAGGACCAGGCGGATCATTGTCAGTGACTCTGACATGGTTGTGGTATGATAGATTGT
The DNA here is from genome assembly GCA_036984385.1 of Crenuchus spilurus. NCBI lineage: Eukaryota > Metazoa > Chordata > Actinopteri > Characiformes > Crenuchidae > Crenuchus > Crenuchus spilurus. The sequence goes on from BRDA01003720.1 coordinate 69,093, forward strand.
GTTAGAGTGGATCAGCCACAGTAGAGCTTCCACCTCACTGTAGTAAAAGTGAAGGACTAGAGCAGCGATTCTCAACTGGTGGGTCGCCACCATTTGCCGGTTATCAGTGTTGCCAAGTCCGCTTATTATATGCGACGTTGGGCTTGTTTTTTCCTAAAGGTGCTTGCAAATCTCGTGAGTCGCGGGTTGCGGGTTTTTTTAGCTTGTTTTTGAATGTGAAGTTACTTATTTGGGCTTGAGTTTCTTTCCGAGTAAAACTCTTTGATTATCTCTCAGCCTCCCACAATAAAGGAAAACATGATGTACAAAAATTCTGCACGCTAAGGCTAACAAACATGGCTTTCAGTGCCTTAAAATACAATGGCTGAAAACAAAGAAATTAGCCCAAAAATAGGCACCTACATAGCCTGCCAATTTTTTATATTAAAAATATTTAGCATAATTTTTGTGTTGTTTATGTATGTCATAATAAATATTTACGTTAAAAGCAGCCTCTGTTTTATCAAATGTGGTGGGTTGCCAGTTGATGTGAGGGAGCAGGCAGGTGGTTAAACACAAACGCGGAGATGAAGGGACAAACGAGGGTTTTATTTAGGTAAAGGGGACAGAAAACAAAACAGCACGAGGACTGAACAAACAAGGTTATAGGAAGGGCTAAGACAGGGTATGACAAGCGAGGTTCCAAACAGATGACAAAGTTGACAGATTAACAAGGCTCAAGGCACTATGATAACCTTGCTGACAAAAGGATAACAAAAATGACCGACAGGGAACAAAAGACAAGACAGAGCATATAAAGGCACAGACTGGGTACATGGAACAAGCAACAGCTGGACTCAATGAAACATGATGGCACAGGAAATCCACATATGGGCATGCAATACGTTATTAGACCACACGAGGGGGACAGAACACAAGGGCAGGGGCTTGGCGCCTGACAGTTGGGCTTACTTTGGACTTGTTTTCATAGAGCTCCTTGCTTGTTTCTATCGCGAGGTCTGGCAGCACTGCTGGTTACTCTTCTGTTTAAATTTGTGATGACGTTCGGAGGCAAAGAATTGGGTGATTAATTTTATGCTATGTGCTTTTAACAGTTTATAAATATTTAATAATGTGTAATGTATTATTTTATTAATGATAAATATTTGTTATTTTATTATTAATAACACTTAAGTTATTAGCATATTATAATCATATCAATTTGTAAGTAATGTATTAATATTTATTCATATAAATTTAATTTATGCTCCAGCACCCCCTCAAACCCCTCGAATCAAGTCAGTCGTGTCCCCCTGAAATGTCATTACATGCATGTGTATGTTTAAATGTTTTTGAAGGCTATTTTTCAAAAATAAATTTGTTTGGTTTGTATTCTATAAAAGTGGGTCCCGATTTAATGACCATGAGAAGATGTGGGTCCCAGGCTGAGACCAGTTGAGAACCCCTGGACTAGAGGACTGACAAACTGTGCAGAGCTACTGTCTCTGACTTTACATTGACAACGTGGACCAACAAGGTAGAGTTGTCTGATCTACTGGCACAATACACTGTATATACATACATACACATACACATTATACTTATATAATGCCTTTCTAGACACCCAAGGACGCTTTACAATCAACGCACTCCATTTACACACACTCAACCACACACACCGGTGAGAAGTGGCAGCCAATCGCGCACAGCGTACTCTCAACCGGAAGCGACTGTCCACCTGGAGGACTGCATCGAGCACTAGGGGAAATCATCGCCAACCATATCTGGGCATACATCCATCCATCCATCCATCCATTATCAAACGCTTTATCCGGGGCCGGGTCGCGGAGGTAGTAGTCTGAGCAGGGAAACCCAAACCTCCCTCTCCCCAGACACCTCAGCCAGCTCCTCGGGTGGAACACCGAGACGTTCCCATACATACATACATTCATTCATTAATACACACACCAGGGTAATTTTTTTTTTGAGCATTCAATCCACCTGATCTCAATGGTTTTGGACTGTGGGAGGAAACCGGAGACCCCGGAGGAAACCCTCGCAGACACGGGGAGAACATGTAAACTCCGCTCAGATGCGGACTCGAACCCAAGACCTCAGCGCTGAGAGGTGAACGTGCTAACCACTAAGCCACTGTGCCGCCCGTATATAACATGGTCTGCAGTGTTTCACTTCAGCTGATTATGATTTAGGTTTAGAAATGATGCCTATTGTTCAGTCATGCTTTGCTTGTTGTTCAGCTTGTATTTTGGTCTCCAGTGCAGTGCTCTCCTGCCCTGCCCCCACTATGATAATAGATTACTTCACTCTGATCCATGGCGATCAATGCTGGCTCGTGCAGTCCTGATCTGCCTGTTTGCAGATAATGAGATTCCCCTCACCCATGGATATTTACAGTAGGAAACTTTAGGGTGTGAACGGGATTACACACTGTTATCTTAAGATTTCTTCTCTGTTTTGTCTAGGCTGTTTTCTGCATAGTTTTCTGGTGATTTCCTCTGTTTTCTGATGATTTCCAGTGTTTTGTGCTGATTTCTACTGTTTTCTGGTGATTTCTGATGATTTCCACTGCTGATGGTTTCTGCTGTGTTTTCTGTTGACTTCCGCTGTGTTTTCTGGTGATGTTTAGTGATTTCTGTTGTCTTTTCTGATGATTTCCGCTGTATTTTCTGGTAATTTCTTCTGTGTTTTCTGTTGATTTCTGCTGTGTTTTGCATAGACTTGTGATATTTTTGTGCTGGTTTCTGCTGGTTCTTGTTGATTTCTGTCCTGTTTTCTGTTGATTTCTGTTGGTGATGAATATAAAATGTAAATGGTATAATTGACATAATGACTTGATGGTGTTTAATGTAAAGTGTATGATGTAATAGATGGCAGAGTGTGGTGATGGTGTTAAATGGAATCAATAGTCATCCACCTAAGCCTGTTTTTGATCAGCTGCTGAAGTTAATGAAGATTTGTTGCCATTTTTCATTTGAATAAACAATGTTTTTATTAAAGTAAAGGTGGACAGCTGGTAGGTCAAAAAAAGCAGGATGGTCACATTCACAATATGTGGACTCTATATAATGCAAATCTAGGAGAGGCTGTCATTTGACTAACTTTTCAATAAACCACAATATCATTACAAAAGTATATGACAATGGAGTAAATCTGATTGTATTCACTTCAATTCTTTCTAACTCTATATGTCCAAATGTAGCCACCTATTCTGATAAATATGTTCAGCTACTTTAAGTTGACAGATCTACAAATGCACATACACACAACTTGTATAGTTCCTGTAGAATAGTACTGTCAATAGAATAGGACTAAACATGAAGATATAGGAAATACGCCCTAATGCAAGGTGTAGACTAGAGGGCACAGCATTGAGCTGTGAGCTGGAATTGTTCTCTGCTCAATCTAGTACTTTTGAGATGAGTTGGGGATTCGTATCTGAGATTCCTGAACAGTTCAGTAGTCAAGTGATTTAGACATGCATTTAGCCAAATGCTAAGGCTAATGTGAGCATTACTTAGCTGCATTAGCCATATAGCAACATTGCAAACACTTTGGGAACAAAATAATTTTAGATGGGTGTAATTTGTAAAAACATCAAAGCCATGTCAGACTACATCAGTGTCTGAAATCTCCTCAGACTCCAGAGGGTTAAGAGTCAGCAGGAGCACTGGCCCTCAGCCTCTGGAGCTCCTCCTCCAGGGTGTTGATGCGCTCCAGTAGGCCAGCCCTGTCCTGCTGTGCCCTGTGCTGCACTGCCATCTGGGCCTCCTGGATCTTCCTCTCATACCAGCGCTCCAGCTGAGTGGACACAGTCTCAAAAAAACGCTGGGTCACCTCCATTGCGTGCAGGTTGGCTCTCTCCTGGACGAACGAAGGCTCTGTTGGGCGTTCTGCAAAAAACTCCAGTGTTTGCATTGCACTGCCCTGCTGAACACAAGCTCGGTGAGCTTTGATCCGGTCTTTCAGGTGCTTGCGATGGTGCCAGGCCTGAAGTCTTGCGGGCTCAGGTTCACTGTCTTCGAAGCCTTTGCTGGGAGTGGACAGACTGCTGCTCGTGCTGCTGTAGCTGAAGTCCTCATTCTGACCCACTCTGCACCCTGTTTCTTGCTGTTTATTGTTCAGCCACTGGGGGTCAGCATTGGCCAGTTGTCGAGAGAGTGGCCTGTGTCTGCTTACTGGCACACATGGAGCTGGCACCATGGCAGAGTGCTCTGATATATTCTGATAATTATCTGTTTAAAACAGAAGAAATAATTATTTAAAGATTTAACGTTTATTTAAGAAGAATGTAACACCCCAACAATATGTTTCAGGCAAACTCCATTATTAAATCTGGTATCTGAAATAGTCTTAATTACATGGTATCTAACAGTGTATGACATATTATCTATAAAAGTGGATAGACGTCCTATATGTAAGCTTCCATTATACTGTCATATACAGTTATATGTTATTGATCTTATATGTGCATTGTAGTTAAACTTCTATCTGATTGCCTACCAACCCACAAACTGATAATTTGACCAACTATTTAGAATCAACTCCAGTCCTCATTTGAATACCTGTACCTGCAGTCTGAGAACTCTACACTATTCTGTTTTGTTCAGGTAGAGAGAGCTAAGCACAGAAACTGTGTCTTTTTCAAACTGGATCAGTACAAATCAGGACTATAAAGACTAAACTTTGCTCTTTCTAAAAGAAAGTGGACTGTGTGTGGTAGTGCAGACAATGGAAAAGTATTTCTGTGCATTTCTGTTTAAGACATTTCAAATGTGCTGCTCTACCTTAAATGCAATTTGTCATTTCTCATGATTTCTGTTGTGTTTTGTGTTCATTTTTGCTGTTTTTGCTTATTTTGATTTCTGCTGTTTTATTTTGATTTGAGTTTTGTTGTGATTTCTATTGTTTTGTGTAGATTGTTTACTGTTTTGTGGTGATTTCTGCTGTTGTGATTTCTGTTGAGTTTTGTGGTGATTTCTACTGTTTTGTGGTGATTTCTGTTTTGTGATGATTTCTGCTGTTTTGTGATGATTTCTTTTGAGTTTTGTGGTGATTTCAGCTGTTTTGTGGTGATTTCAGCTGTTTTGTGTAGATTGTTTGCTGTTTTGTGGTGATATTTTGTTGAGTTTTGTGGTGATATTTTGTTGAGTTTTGTGGTGATTTCTGTTGTTTTGTGGTGATTTCTGTTTTGTGGTGATTTCTGTTGTTTTGTGGTGATTTCTGTTGTTTTGTGGCGATTTCTGTTTTGTGGTGATTTCTGTTGTTTTGTGGTGATTTCTGCTGTTTTGTGATGATTTCTGTTGAGTTTTGTTGTGATTTCTTCTTTTTGCTCCTAATGATTTCTAATGGGACCTAATGGTAAACATTAAGCCAATTCCTATTTGATGTTTTTTTTTCCCTAATGGTTTCTAATGGTTTATATTAGTCTTTCATCTGAATAAAAAATGTCAACCAGGGCTGCACAAACCTTTCAATAAGACCGTAGATAATACACTAAATTGCAAAATCATACCTCCTGGCTTACTCGGTGAGCTGTCCAGCTTGACTTCAAAATATTTCCTCCCCTGGAGATCATCTAACTCTGAGCTTCCTCCAGCAGAGCTCAATGGTGCAGGGTTTGGTAGCACATTGACATAGGTTGCCAGAGAGCTGGTGCTGTCCTCGGAGATTACTGACAGCAGAGGGAGACACTCGGGTTCAGTCTCCAGCATTGAGTGATCTGTAGAAGGAGACTGGATGAGTTTATAGTACTGAGCCTCTGGTGGAAAGTGCACTTCCATGTCCTGGAGCTTTGATGTGCACCAGCTTTTGACGTCGGTGGCTGCAGATGCCTGTTTAATAGACACAGACCGGGATTAATGATGAAGGTAGCTAAAGACATCGTTGTGCTCTGTAATGCATTATTAGTATTAATGTGAGTGAAAGTTAAAGTAAAGAGGAAGTTTTAAACTTACTGATATTACATGAAAGGGTCTGGAGAAACAGACAGACATAAGCATATAGATGCACTTTGTGGTGCTACAATTACAGACTGTAGTTAATCTTTTTCTCTGTACACTTTGTTAGCCTCCTTTCACCTGTTCTTGCAGTGACAGTGATGTGAAGGTGGTGTGTTAGTGTGTGAGCTGCTCTATTAGACTCACCTACCTTGTTGGTCCACCTTGTAGATGTAAAGTCAGAGGCAGTATCTCAGCAGTGTGTGTTGGTCCTCTAGTATAGCTAACATACCACCACCACATCAATGTCACTATGAATGATTCACCTGCTCTGTGGTCCTGATCAGGGTAAAAGGAAGCTAACAAAGTCTGAAGATAAACAGATGGACTACTGTCTGTAATGGTAGAACTACAAAGTGCACCTAATGGACAATGAGTGGAAATACAAGGTATGTGTACCTAATGAAATGGTCAGTTTCCAATTAAAATTGCTGTTAACATTATTCATTTTTCAGGACATATTTCTGTATGTTACTGTGCATAACTGACTGTACCTGTCTCCTCTGCTCCTCCATTCTCTCCACGGCGGCTCTCTGACTGATGCGATAACGACACTCAATCCTCTCGGCTGATACGCGCTCCTGTGTCATCTTCTCCAGAACTTTAATCTAGCTCAAGAACAAAAATGTGAGTTACACCCAACCAATGTCTGTGTCATGTATACATATAATTATTATTACTTAAATTACAACAACATAAACGCAACGCATTTGTTTTTGCTCCCATTTTCCATGAGCTGAACTCAAAGGTCTAAGACTTTTTTGTCTAAATCCGTGTTAGTGAGCACTCCTTCTTTGCCGAAATCCACCTCACAGGTGTGACATTTCAAGATTTTGATTAGATAGCATTATTAATGCACAGGTGTGCCTTAGGCTGGCCACAATAAAAGACCACTCTAAAATGTGCAGTTTCATGACACAGCACAATGCCACAGATGTCACAAGTTTTGAGGGAGCATGCAGTTGGCATGCTAACTGCAGGAATGTCCACCAGAGCTGTTGCACATGAACGGAATGTTCATTTCTCTACCATTAGCCTTTGAGAGAATTTGGCAGTACATCCAACCGGCCTCACAACCAGCATCTTCACCTCCAAGATCATCTAAGACCAGCCACCCAGACAGCTGCTGCAACAATCAGTTTGCATAACCAAATAATTTCTGCACAAACTCTCAGAAACCATCTCAGGGAAGCTCCTCTGCATGCTCATCATACTCATTGGAGTTTCCACCTGACTGCAGTTTGTCATTGAAAAAAGTGTTGCATTTATATTGTTTATATTTTTGTTTAGTGTACTTATGGGCTCTGTGGTGGTGTGGAGGCAAAGACAATGGACCAGCCCCTCACCTGGGTCTGGAGCCACACCTCTAACCCAGCACACCTGACTGTGATTTGGGGTGAGGCTCCAGGATGAGTTTAAAAAGGACTCCATCTATGTGAAGAGGGGGAGAGAGAAATGCTATGGAAAGGTCCTAGCTCACACTGGGCTTTAAATTTATTTCATTATCTTTTGTTTAGTCATTGATTTCATTCAGACAAAAATCTTTATTTTACCATACAAGATGACATTTGCGTGCACAGCCACAGTGATTTGGATCACATGAGCTCTGAGTTTGCTGTATGTCTCAAAGGAGGAGCAAAACACACATGGTGAATCCGGATGGGAATAAAATTACAAAGGAGCGTCTATAAAAGAAGAAATTACCTCAAGACCCCATTTAAGCTTAATTTCATCTGAATAGGGCTTCAAAGCTAAAAATAATTCCCCCAATGTTAATAATGAAATAAATAAGCCTCCTACTGATAATACAGCATGATCAAGATATACAGACTGAAAGAGAGGAAACTAACCAACCTGATGTTTACTTTGACGGTCTATTCTACCTAGCTTGCAGTTCATCTGCTCCTGTACAGTGTGGATCTGGGAACTCATCTCCTTCTTGGTGGCCTTTAGCTGGTTCTCCAGTTTTTTGATTAAGGGTTTGCAGTTGCAGCCATTGGCAGGAGCCTGGAGCAGTTCACAAAAAAGAGAAAAAAATGTCTTAAAGTCTTAATGTAGACGGCACTTTACACTCACTGAGCACCTTTTATCTCTGCTCATTGTCCATTTTAGCTCAACCAACTACAAGTACACTTTTTTGTTCTACAATTATGAAAATAAAAATGCTTCTCTGTATACTTTGTTTGCCTCCTTTCACCCTTTTTTTCACTGTGATCAGGGCCCATTCTCAACGTTGCAATGACACTGATGTGGTGGTGGTATGTTAGTGTGTGAGATACTCAGTAATAAACCCTGGTTGAAGGTGCTAAACTACCATTAAAGCTGTTTATGGCTCTACACTCATCAGAACTGTATAATTGTGTATTAATTTAATCAGCAAATGATTTATTATGAATTATAAGTACAGAATAAGTCATGAAAATGAATGAATAAATAATAAACATGTACATTAAGAAGTTAATGTTCATTACCTGCTGTATGCTGCCATCTTTGTCACGATAGAGGGTGTAAAGTTGGTAGGCTTTTCCGTTTGGGTGCCTGTCCTCTTCCTGAGGGCTGGAGCTGCTGTGTTGTCTCAATGTCTGTAGGAGATTCTCACGCAGCTCAGACTAGTTTAGCATCAAAAATCATGGATTGTATGACCAGGCTGACCCTAATAAGCTTATCCTGATAGCAAACAACATCCCACACTTATGGGCACTTTTGGCTGCGTTCACACTGCAGGCAAATTGGATTTGTTTCTCAAATTAAATCTGCTGAGATAACTGTTCACACTGTTATTAGTAAGAGATCAGATTGTAACAAAGTAGGTTCAGACTGCTCAAATCCTCTCCGAGATTAATCCAGATTGATTTTTGGTAGCCTGGACAGCCAGAAATCACATGAATCTCAATTTTTGCAAATCTTGTCCACATTTGGAGGTGGTTTGAAGTCCGATTACAATCAGATGTGTATAGTCCGGATGCTCTGGCTGCTCAAATTGGATTTTGACTGAAAGTTTCTCTGTTAAACCAAACTTTAGATAAAAAAAAAGCTGCCAATACACTGGATCTTCTTGAAACATTTGTGAATGCTATTGATTAATAATAATGTATTTATTTTGTTACTTTTTTTTCCTGTACTGTTTCTTTTTTCTCTCTCTTCCTTTAAGAAATTATATATTGTATATTCTGTAATCTGAGAATGTGTAAAAATAAATTATCATTAAAAAAGCGCCTTTTGCGAGACATGCAATGTGACAAAGAACAACACATCAAACTTGGAGTGACAAAAGTGTGCGGATACAAGATACACATCTCAAGGGGCACCACAGTGGACTCCCAGGTTGCCAAGTTCCAAAAATTGTCCCAAGCCCACTGTCTAACAAAGTTGCCCAACACTTAAAACTAACCCCAAATCTAAAGAGTCTAATCGGAGATGTTTGAGGAAGTTATAATTGCTTTTTTATTAATCTTAAATCTTATTTTAGTCTTACTACAATCTATATTTTTAGATCCCTCCACTGGAGTCTTGTCATATTAGAAAATCTACCTAAAGCATCTCCAACACTGCTATTGATCTGCTGTTGCAATAAGAGTTTTTGGTTCACTATACATTTTAAAGTCCAAAAACCAATTTGCCAATTTGGACTAATTTAAAAATGCACCATGAAAAATAAAAAACTATTATAGTAACACAGCAGAACAATAGTAGTGTTGGAGATGTTTTAGGTAGACCAATAAAAAATTAAAGATTTGCATACAAGAGCTTATGTGAATATTGTTTACAGTATCAGCATTGCTACGCAGCTTGTGTTTTGAGCTTGCCACTCAAAAACATCACAATACTGTTGGCTGCTGCTAGCGATTTAATCAAAGTTAACAGTTAGATAACATACAGACAGTCATCTTACTGCAGTAAAAGCTTCATTTCCTTTATTCATGACTGGAATTGTATTTAAGTTACTTTGGTCACAATAAAAAAAAAAAGTAAAGGCAACGGAATACCACCAGTAAGTAAGTCTCCTGACAGGGGATGCATCTCACGGCAGGGGTGACAAATTCGGATTATGCTTTTTACCAATTTCATTGATGAAGTGCATTTGTGGTTGAATTATTTGAGCAAGTAGGTTTGTGTGTAGTTTTTCTGATGAGTGGGATGTTGCCCACAGAATTATTGTGCCCCACCTGGCTTTCTATTCATCTCTATTCATACAGATAAACAGACTTTAAACTATGTTTATAATACAAAAAACTAGTTTACAATTATGTAGACATTATCTTTTCTCTTGTTCTCTTGCATGATAATAATAATAACAACATAACCCTAACCCTACACACATACAAAATGCTTAAAAAACAGATAAACAATAAATAATAGATGATGAAAAGATTAAAATAAGATATTTTAATAAGAATAAGTGTAATAAAACCAATTATATCTTCCCTTAATCGTCTGTGATTAGCGTCTTTAGATCTTGTGTTAATTTGGGTTAATAACATTTGTGTGGGGCGACCTTCTGTCAGACTGGGCTGAAGATTTTTTTCAGGATCTGGCAACCTGGGACTAGTTCTGGTTCCCTTTGTGGTGCTCTTCTTGGATTCCCCGCTATTTAGTCATGTGCGCTGCATCTGTACATACTACGTTCCAACCAAGAAGTAACTTTTTCAGTACACAAGTACATAGTATCCACGCAACTTCGGACGCACTACGTCTGCCATCTTGCCAACTTTCTTTGATCTATGACGTCATACCACCACTACAAATTAATTGAAAGGCTTGTTCACATACACAATACATTTTCATCATAATATGTTTCATTTTGTAGCTTATTTACACCTGTAAACACATGAATCTCCACTTGATTTGAATGCCTCCACAGCTCCTTTTGAATCATGGGATAGCACAGTGTGCTACTGTTGCATACTACAAAATATCTCCTGATTCTGTGGCTAATCCAATACTTTTCACAACCTGACTGATGAATACTGTGTATTCAGACACACTAGTCATTCTCAGCCACTATAGGAAAGTTTCAGACTTCAGTCTCTCGGTTTGACATGTTCTTTGTTGCAAAGTGCTCACAAAATGCACTCTGAAGTCCGATTTGAGTGGCCAGAGCATCCAGACTGAGACACATCTGTACAAATCTGGATCAGATTTGCAAAAATTGTATTTCATGGTTTTTGGCTGTCCGGACCACCAAAGATCAATCTAGATACAATCTACACAGGCCTTGGGCTTGTCTGAACACAGCCATAATATAAAATCGGTTTGTTTGCAAATGCATGTCTAGGAAGGTGGCCCATAATTACTCAATAATGTAGATTAACATTCTTACCCTCTCTGTGTGTCTCCTGTTCTTCCTCCTGGCGTGAGGGCTGGATGTGGTCTTATCAGGCGGTTGCACTATCCTGCAAAGTGCTCGGTCACTACTGTGAGTGTCTTCAGCCACAGATACACTGTCCTGCACAACAAACAGGGAACTGACTATGGGGGGGATTACTGCGATCTTTGGCCACATGACCGCTGGCCTTCTAGGAGCTTAGTCGTCCACTCAGGACAATTGCTTCTTACTTCACTCAAATATTAAGAGATAACAGACAATGCATCTCTAAACGTCATGCACAGAAGTCACCAAGACTTACAGCCAAATGTAGTTGAGGGGTCAACATAGCGTCATAAGAGGTATCTCTACCACAGTGCAAAAGACATTTTATTTTGACCATGTTGCAGCAACATTTCAAGAAAGCAACCTTGTAAAAAATGTGTGTTTACTGAGACGAACATCAAATCAGCTCCACTGAGCCTATAGGTGCACTTTATAGTTCTCCTGTTACAGACGGTAGTCCATCTGTTTCTCTGTACACTTTCTGTTCTTCTTCTTCTGTGGTCAGGACCCCCACAGAGCAAGTGGATCATTCTCAATGACACAGATGTGGTGGTGGTGTGTTAGTGTGTGTTAGAGATCAGACACAGCAGAGCTGCCACCTCAGTGTCACTACTGGAGTGAAAATAGTGCAACAGTGACACCAATGAAGGACTAGAAAACCAACAAGGTAGATGTGTTTAATAGAGGACAGTGAGTGGAGATAGTGTTTATCATCTCCAACAGCTTTAACACACTAACACACCACCACCATGTCAGTGTCACTGAGAATGGCGCAGTGGAGCTAAATGGACAATGAAGATATAAGGTATACTGTACCTTATATCTTCATTGTCCATTTAGCTCCACTGAGCATTATATACGCAGCATACAATACAGCATACTTAATGTTGTGGCCAGTGTAAATAGTATAATAAGACTTTGGTAAAATGTTTTTGTTTGAAGTTCCCACCTTCCCAGGAAGCACTTCATCTCTGGGTACTGACTGGGCTCTTCTCTGAGCTCTCAGTAAATCCCTCCTCTTCCTCACTGTCCTGCCGCGGGCAAACCTCTGAGAAATACCAACAACATAATGTAAAGAGAGTTGATCTGGACTTCTACAGGACTCGGCTTAGCATTATTTATTTTAGGATTATGAGAAATATTGATATATGTTCTGAGAGGAAAGTACACTGTTCTGTAGTTTATAAGCAGACTGTATACATTATATTTTCACTCTGCTTTAATAGTCTTTGCATCTTTTTTATAACAATTTATTATTCACTGCTTTGCTTTTGAGCCTAAATGCTAATCAAATACAGACGTGAGTGTAAATGTTATCCTGTTATTTCATCTGAAGAGGACTTGTGTATACCAGTTATTCTGGGTTTAGTCTGGTGAAGTACTGATGTTATCCTTGGTTTAATCTACAAAATACTTTCATTCTTATTATGGACTTAACCTGGAAAAGACTTGTGTATGATAGATATTCTGGGTTCAATCAAAAAACAATAACTCTTTAATTTGGAAAAAAAGTTTGAGTATAACTGTTATCTTGATTTTAATTTGGAGAACGACTTGAGTATAACTTATCCTTAGTTTATCCTGAAAAAAAGATTTGAGTATACTGTTATCTTGAGTTTCATCTAGAAAATGACTTGAGTATAACTGTTATCCTCAGTTTAATCTGGAAAAAAATATTTGAGTACAAGTTTTATCCTAAATTTAATCTGGAGAAACACCTGAGTATAACTGTGATCTTGATTTTAATCTGGAAAAAGACTTGAGTATAAGTGTTATCGTGAGTATAATCTGGAAAGCAACTTGAGTATACTGTTATCTTGATTTTAATGTGGAAAATGACTTGAGTATAACTGTTATCCTGAGTTTAATCTCTACTTGAGTACATTATCTGTTCAGTGTTATTGCATGTACACTTGTATGTGTTATTTTAAATGAGCTTTGTGTATGAACTGTGTTGTATATGAATAAATTTGCCTTTGGCTGCTACTATAGTTTAATCATTTGTCAGTCCTGTGTTTTTGAGCATTAACCCTTGCATACCTGACTGGATTTGGTCAGGAGCAGAGCCACATCTCTGTTGTTCTGATCTCTGGCCTTATCTAGAGCTGTGTGTCCTGCCTGTCAGGAGAGTGAACAGCAGGTCAGAATAAACAGAAAATCACACCTATGACACACTTCTTCATATAATGACTTACACTGTTTTTTATGCTGCTGTCAGCTCCGGCCTCCAGTAACACACTCACAGTCTTCTTGTGATTTAAGGTGGCGGCCACGTGAAGTGCCGTGTCTCCAACCTGAGGAGGCATCTGAGTTTATTCTCTTTAATGTGCTGGAGAACTTTAACACTGACACTGAGCACATTTACACTGTTTACTGTACAAAACCCAAAAGCCCTGACCCATCTTCTCCACCAATCCAGAACACACAGAACTCCTGCTGGAGGAACTGACCTGGTTTTTCTCAGCCACCGAGCAGAATGCACCCAGGAGAACCTTTATCATCGGCACGTGATTATAGCGAGCAGCGATGTGTAAACATGTGTCACCTGCCTGGAATAAAACAGCCTTGTTCAGACACTCTCTTCTTCACCTTTTACTTTTAACACCTAAAATTGCAGCTGTGTTTCTCACTTATCAGTTTTAATCCTTTTATATTCAGGAACTACTTATGCAAATGTTTGTGAATCCTTTATTTATTTATGCATTTAATTATTATTATAATTTATTATGAGTTTGGTAGTCAATTGACCCAGCCATTCATTGACTCTCCCTATCACTTGTAATGTCTCTGACTGTAGGAGGGGGCAGACTAACACAGGCCTCCTCCAATGCATGTGAAGGCAAGCTTCGCCTGTTTTCCAATTGCTGTCAATACATCACCACTGGGTAGACAATGCGCTCGGAGGAAAGTGCAGGATCCCCAGTTCTGATGAATTGCCTGGCAGATGCCTGAGCCAGCCAACATTACTTATAGTGCTGAAGAAAAAGTGCCATTTTACTTGCCCTGAATTTGCACTGAATTGCACAGCCAATTTTGCTCTTTCTCAGGCCATGCTGATGGTGAGCAGCATGATCGGTATTCAAATTCATGATCCTCAGATCATAGTGACAGAGCCTTAGTCTACTGAGCCCTTTATTTATTAATATGTACCTTCAAAGGTGCTTCACCTACATCACAGCCATTCAAACATGCTTTACAGATTAAAAAATACAATAATTAGTGCAGTTAAAAGAGAAAACAGTTAAATGATTAAAAGAATAGTGGTATATCAACATAACATTTTAAACAATAAAAACACTGGGAAGGAAAGAAAGATATTTAAAATACTGTAACTTCTCCAAATACCACATTGTTTGATATGCCCTGATTTTTTTTTTTTTTTTTTTTTTTACAAATTACACCCATCTAAAATGATTTGTTCCCAAAGTGTTACACAGGCTTTTGTTCAGCACAAACTCAGCAACAACACTGTCAAATAAGTAAGAGTGTCATAAATCTATGTTCTGATTAAATCTGCTCTAAACGTAATTTTCCAAAAACACATTTTCAGATGTGCTGATATATTGTGAAAAAAAACACACTCTAAATATTTCTAGCCAAGACTTTTGAGCTCAGAACTGAATAAACAGAGGTGTTGGTTACACACTGTTCATTACAGTTTTTAGAAATTATATGTTGTTTTATTTTTAAAGCTTAACTAATGTGAGGTGACACTTTGTTTCACTGAGTCACTCATTCCTACATTGGATTTTCATGAGATAGGTGTGAACACTCTGAAGAGAGGGCTTTATTCAGGTGAGAGCTTTGTTTATAGAGACCAAATGGGCATTTTCACACATTTCTCAGACACTAATCCTCCTATGAATAGTGGATCATGTGAATGAGTGGAACAAACAAGTTTGGGCTCTGACTCACAGTGAAAAATGTGTCTCTGCTTATTTAAGCTCCTCTCACAAGAATCTAAAAATATATTTTGATTCAGCCTACATATATTTGAAAAGTAAATAATTTAAGGTTTCTGGGGCATGTTTAGAGTTATATAAGTGTTTTTGCTGAATTTCAGTTTTGTCCCAATAGTGGGAGCACCAACTCCAGAGAGTTAAAGCTGCAATGGGTTAATTTGGGGATTTAGAGCCCTCTGTGGTGGAAATGTGTAACTGCAGGAAACTTGCAGACCTTTAGTTAGAACATATGTGTGGTTACCTACATATCTAGGTTTATGTGGTATTTCACTGCATGTATGAAATGTATGTTTAAACCTACTGTGTAAGCTAACTTTATAATATAAATAAAATTAAATATTTTAATATTATAAAAATATAATAATTTATAAATACTCTATAATAATTCTCCACAGTGCTTTAGTAGCTTACATTGTTTATGTTATCAGGAACAGACCCACCGAGGAGCAGCAGCCGAGCACTCTGAGCGTGTCCATTCTGACAGGCCAGATGCAGAGCTGTGTTCCCTGCCTGAAGACATCATGACATACAGTAAGAAAAGTTAAAACAGGTATTTTTCTGTACATTAGAATAATACAAATAACTTCTCCTGAGATCACTACCTTGCCGTGGTGGAAAAGCTTGAGAGAACCTTTGAATCTAAGAGCGATACCATCTGGAGCTATGCTCCTGGTAGGGCCACCCTTGATGGTAAGGTCGAAGAGGAGGTTCTAGACAAAGAGCAATCACACTCCCCATCCAATGGGACCTGGAACTGTGGGCTGCAGCACGGTTCTTACAACTTTAAGTGTTATGTTGCTTTACTGCTAATAACAGTGGATGTTGATTTTTCATGATGAGTTGTATGCTAGGTGCAACTTAGCACAACATCGAGTTGACTGCAGGGCTGACAAGAGATTGGGATGCTTAGTCAGTCTATTTATCCCACAGAGCATAAATGAAGTCGAAAACTAAGAATGCCATACTGGCTCGGACGTCGCCCAGGATAAAAAGGTCCACGGTACCCACTGTGAGAGACAGGATGGGTATTGAGAAGTGTACTGCTGGCTCATCAAAGGTCGTATTGCGCAATACAACAAGGAAAGAAGATCAAGAGAAGCTAAACAGCAGCCTCCGTGTCAAGATTGTAAAATAGAATGTGAGGGGTCTAAACCCACTTGGCAAGTTATCAATATTTAGTAGTGAATTGGAAAGACTGAACATCAGCATTTGTGGATTGTCTGAGACTAAGTGGTCAGGCACTGGACACTTCAAGACAAAGGATGGACACACAGTGCTGTTCTCAGGCAAAGAGGGTCGTGAACATCATGGAGCTGCTGTCTGGATTCACAGAAGAGTTTCTACATGTCTAAAATCCTACAATCCAGTGAGCAGCAGTCATATCAGCCACATTTGCTTCAAAGCAAAGAGATATGACTCTTATTCAGTGTTATGCACCAATTGCGGACAAGCAAGATGAAGAAATTGAACAGTTCTACAAGGAATTTGAACAGGTACTTGTGGAGAATCCCAAGTAGAACCTATTTGTCATCACTGGAGATTTCAATGCCAGAGTCGGAGAAAATGCAGTAGAAAGTGAAGTGCTTGGGAAATATGGTACAAGAAATGATAGAGGTCAAGCACTGGTAGACTTCTGTGATGAACATGGGTTGTTCATCAGCAACACACTTTTCCGTCTACACAACAGGCACAGATACACATGGAAGAGCCCAAATCAAGAGACTAGAGCTCAGACTGACTACATTCTGATAAACAAGCAGTGGAAACAGTCAATCAATAATGCCTCAGTGCAGACTGTGATTCTGATCACAATCTCGTGATGTTGACATTGAAGATGAGGTTCAAA
>BRDA01003720.1:94901-117852 GCA_036984385.1 Crenuchus spilurus
TATTGACATTTGCCATCTCCACATCATTGCATTCAGTTTTTATTCACAATTTGTTTAGTGTCCCAACTTTTTTGGAATCCGGTTTGTAGTAAAACCAGAACACAAACATAATAATAATAATAATAATAATAATAATAATAATAATAATAATAACAACAACAACATATTAAATTTGTTAACTTTTGTGACTTTTTAAACTGCTCATCACCACTAATGTTTTTTTTTTTTTTCAGAATTGATCCAGTTTCTTGTGGCAGCATACAAAGAATGCTGCCACTCCATTTCTACTAATGTCCAGTAGATGTTTTTAGTCTAACATACTTCTAATGATTGGAAGAGATGGTACAAGTTGAACACCTTCTTCTTTAAGACTCTACCAGAATATTAAAAGGTTAAATATGTGAACCATCTTGTACAGAGATCAGATTTTGCACATCTTAGTGCACACTTACTCTTTATTTGTGGACTTATGTGTTGCCTATTTTCTCTGAGAAAATCAACTAAATGTGTGATTCACTAACTTTTGCATAAGACAGTACTAGCCTGCTGTCTGTTACCTGTTTGATGGTCTTGCGGGTGCCCTGCCTGGACTTCCAGTAGGAGGAGCTGAAATCCAGTGTGGTTGACTCTTTTTCTGACCCGCAGTTCATAGGATGCGCCTCTTCTTCCAGCCTGAGCCCTGCAGAGGCGGCACAGTGACAGTGACTTAAAGGATTAGTGCTTTTGCCTCACTAAGAGAAAACAAGACACACCCACAAATCTGAGAGGTCACATACCAGCAGCTTATCACACACTGCATATAAACAATGGTCCCGTCTTCCTTACAGTGCACTTATTAAGATGCAGTAGAGTTAGCAAATCAAACACATATACATGATCTGAAATATGAAATAAGTCCATGCAAAGCTGAGGTTTGAGAGTGAGATGTAATCACAGCATATCAGGGCATGATGTGGGATTAGGAAGTTACAGTAAAAGTAGAAAAACACATTTCCTGAAGAAAACAGTGCCTGCAGCCTAAGCAAACCCATCCCCACTGGTGTGTATGGTATTGCTGAGAGGTTGCTATGGTCTCTCAGATGATTACTAAGGTGTCGCCAGGTGCTGAGTGGATGCTAAGGTGTACCTTAATGGTGATATGGTTTTCTTAGTGGTTGCTATGGTCTCTCAAATGGTTAGTATGGTATTACCAGGTGCTGAATGAATGCTATGGTGTACCGTACTTAGATAGTTGTTTGTGCCATCTGAAGTGGTTGCTAATGTCTACATTGATTTTGCTGTGGCCTCAGCAGTGTCTGCTAAGGTGTACCTAGATAATTGCTATGGTCTCTATGGTGGTTGCTGTGGTGTTCCCCTTTAGTCAGTGTTTGCTAAGGTGTACCTAGACAGTTGCTATGGTCTCTCAAATAGTTGTTATGGTGTTGCCAGGTGCTGACTGCTTTCTAAGGTGTACCTAGATAGTTGTTTACGGCCTCTGGTTGCTTAGGTGTACCTAAACGGTTTCTATGGTCTCTCGCATGGTTGCTAAGGTGTTGCTATTTGGTGAGTGTTTGCAAAATTGTACCTACACACCTTTGGACTTTGACTTGGCCTTTCCAAAACATGTACTTTATTCTTCTTTGGTAGAACAACTTGTGTGCTAAGGCTTGTTGTCTTGCTTAGTGACCTTTCATTTCACAAACAGACATCCTGATATTTTCCTTTGGAATTTGCTGGTATAATTTAGAATTCATCGTGGCAAAGTTGTCCTGGCCCAGTGCAGCAAAACATACCCAAATGATACTTCCACCACCATGTTTCACAGATGGGATGAGGTTTTCATGCTGGAATCCAAACTTAATGCTTTTCATTTAAACCAAAAATATGTATTTTAGTCTCATTTGTCCACAAAATATTGTTCCAAGCTAGCTTGTCCATGTGATCTTAGCAAACCGCAGATGGACAAGTTCTTATTGGAGAGCAGTGGCTTTCTGCTTGCGACCCTACCACACATATCACTGTTGTTCAGTGTTCTCCTGATGGCAGACTCATGAGCTTACCTTATTTTCCTTTACACAGTGAAACATTCATGCCTGCTGTGAGTTGCCTGCAGCACAATTTCTGTGCAACTTGACAGTTATGGATGCCTACGCCATTCAAGAGCTTAATTTCATGTACATTTCAAGAACAAAAATTGCTTTAAACTAGTAGGCTACTGTGTAACAGGGAAAAACATGCCATTTAAAAGTGGCATTTCTGGGGATAAAGTGGGATTGTTCAGAAAGCCGTGTTAGAGTTAGATAAAGGATTTGCCGTCTTTCATCACGCAAAAGGAACATCAACAGTGCTAAGCCTTTTGTTGGGTTAGCAGCTATGCTGAATGCAGCGTCTTCTGCTCTTATGAGTCACGTCACTGAAAAAGTCAGTGTCAGTCTTCAAAATAAAGATGGTTAAATGCTTATATGGAGTGATGCTATACAACAGTGTTCTCCTAACTCTGCTGTTGTATCCACAACACTAAATTGTTTAGATCATATACCAAACACACCTGATTAACCTATCAGCTCATTAGTGCAGTGCTTAATTATCTGAACCAGCTGTGTGAGATTAAAGGGAATCTATACAATTTAAAAAAATAGAATAAAGTGAAAAACATATAGCTCATGAATTGTAATATGATGGTTAGTAGTAGTGTTGGCACTGTGGGTAGCTGCTGGGCATCTCCATAAAGCTTGTCAGCAAATGGAAGCATGAAGTGCTGTAAAATTTGGTAGCTTTTGACATTTGACTAAACACAGTGGATCAACAGCAGCAGCTCAAACTATCACAGACTGCAGAAACTGCACACTGGACTTCAGACAGCTTGGACTACAGGTCAGTTATGTCAAAAGTGAGTGTACTATGGACTAAACCTGGTCCAGTTATGTTTACAGTTATTATGGAATGAATGATACATGTTAACATTTAAAAATATTACATCAAACATTTGCATTTTCAAAGTAAGGAAAATTGGGACATGGGCCCTTTAAGTATGAAACATATAGTATATATGATATATATTATGCATAACATATATATGCTCCACTGACATGTATACTTCTTTCATCCTGTTCTTCAATGGTCAGGACCCCTAACATACCAGGTGGATCATTCTCAGCACTGCAGTGACACTGATGTGGTGGTGGCATGTTAATGTGTGTTGTGCTGGTATAAGTGGAGGAAACACTGTAGAGCTGCTGGAGATTTTAAATATTGTGTTCACTCGCTGTCCACTGTATTAGACACACCTACCTTGTTGTTCTACTATGTGTCTGATCCACTCATACCAGCACAACACAAACTAACACACCACCACCACATCAACATCACTGAGAATGATGCGTCTGTGTTTTTGTTAGGTCCCTGTTCTTTAAATAAAACAGGAACCCCACTCACACCTGACTGTCATTTCATTGACAACACCTGACTTAAATTTCACCTTCAAATGATCTGCTTATTCTTTTGCCTCATAATGTTGGATGAAGTTCTTTAATAAATAAATGACAATTTCTAATGTCTAAGTCTGACGTGGTGGTGGTGTGTTAGTGTGTGTTAAACACCTCAGTGTCACTACTAGAGCGAAAATACTGCACAAACAGTGTCACCAATGAAGGACTACGGGACCAACACAAACTATGCTGAGCTGCTGTCTCTGATTTTACATCTACAAGGTGGACCAACAAGGTAGGTGTGTCTAATAGAGGACAGTGACTGACAATTTCACTGCAGTGCTTAGTGTTGTTATTTAAGTGTTGTTTATTACCAATAAAGTACAAAGCTATACGATCACCTATGTGAGCAACATACTGTAAGTAAGGTTGATTAAATTAATTCTGATTTTATATCCTGAATAAATACAGCAGAATATGTTTACAATAACACATGTTTATCACTGAAAAAATAAAATAAATAGACAAATGAAACCTTATTGTTCTACTCACTGTCTCTGTTGATGGAGATGGAGACGTACAGTATGTGCATCAGTTCAGCTGGTCAGTGAGACATGCCGTAAAGTGCAGTGTGTGATAGTTAACAGCTGTGTACCATCACCACCCCACCCCCTCTGGCACAGCAGCCCTGAGGGAATGAGCAGCCCAGGCCCTGCACAATACAGCTATAGAGCTGAACAGGGTCACTGACCATGTGTCCAGTCACAGTTAACACATTACTGTTCCCAACTGCTCCTCATCTTTCAAATAAAAGAAAAAACATTAATAATATATTAATAATATATAAACATAATAATATATTAATTATTCATTATATTGTATTCACTATGAATTAGTCAGGGTCCACTATGAATGATTAATTAAGTACTATGATTGATTTACCTAAATAATAATAATAATAATAATAATAATAATAATAATTATTATTATTATTATTATTATTACGTGTGCATTATCATTATTATATATATTTATTGCTCCTTTGCTTTGAGATTTAAACTCGAGCTCAGTTGTTTCATTGCGCAGGAGGCGGGAATTGGTAGCTAATCTGAGCGTGGGGGCGGGTTTTGTCCTAATACAGGTGGGATAAAGAATCTTAATGGCGGTAAGTAGGTGGCGAGACAACCCCGCGTGCAGCGCGCCATCCAGCGTTCAAACAGGAAAACCGTTAAAAGTTTCACAAATAAAGTTAAAGAACCGAACCTCTAGACAGACCGACAGAGAAACAGACAGATAGATAGATAGATAGATAGATAGATAGATAGATAGATAGATAGATAGATAGATAGATAGATAGATAGATAGATAGAAAGCTATTTAGCTGCAGATTTATTTATTTACTCGTTTTAAAACCCAGTTTGGTGAGTTTGTTGTGTTTTCCAAGCACACTACATCATTTCCGGGCTTATTTAATAAACAACTACATTTCCCATTATTCCTAGGGCATCAGCTAAAAAAATCACAGCGTTTGCGCGTGTGTGTGTGTGTGTGAGAGAGAGAGAGAGAGAGAGAGAGAGGGAGGGGGAGGGTCCAGCATGGCTGACCCATATCAGCTGACCATGTGGAGGAGCTGGAGCAGCAGCTCAGACTTCAGCAGCTCTGCAGGATGACAGACCAGGGAGCGACTTACAGCGAGGAGGACGGTGAAGATGAAGCACTGGCGTTTGGGTTTTTAGATGAAGATGACTTCGACGCCTTCACAGACGAGGACGGACACTGTGGCTGTGATCCAGGAGGTCAGCAGGCACTTTTTTTTATCACTACAGCTGCAAGGTCACTCACTTCTGAGTCTTCTTAACACCCTGTGTGCTCTGCTGCTGTCTCTCCAGCTTTATCAGGGCTCTAAAGGGTCAAGGGTAGAACTCCAAACATACTATGTACTAACATCCACTTGCAGGCCCTAATCATCTGGTTATGGACCCCACACAAAACTTGCAGGAAGTTGTGCATGAAGCCATGCATGACATAACATATCATAACTCAGGAGTCTGATTGTTTACTGTAATGTTATGGCATGGTGGCCCTAAGGGCAGTGTGACTGGCCAAGTGTGTCAGGTGTTTACTCTCTTTTCCCAGAAGTGTCACAGCAAGAAGCTCAAACAAACATTGCTGGAGTCCAGAAGCAGTATTTTAGGATTGTAGAAGTGGCCCTCAGTCCTCCTAAATGCAGTCCACATTCCTCAGTAGAGAGCTAGTGAGGTCTCAGCAGGAGCATGTGATTGCGAGGGTGTTGGCTTCGCCCCCTGTGTTCTCTCTCTCTCTCTCTCTCTCTCTCTCTCTCTCTCTCTCTCTCTCTCTCTCTCTCTCTCTCTCTGTTGCACGCACACACATAGTAACACACCGGCTCCTTCCTGCACACAGACAGACTCTTAACTCGGCATTAGAGGTGGGCAGCATGATGTTATTTAATTATATAAATTATGTAACACACTGTTTTACTCACCATACCATTGATGTCACTTTTTAAGTCTCCTGTTAGCTTGGTTACATTGTATTAATAGTTAAGATGTGCTTTGCTGTACTTAGTACATGTGATTAATATGTAATTTAATATAATGAATTTTAATTAATGTAATTTAATAATTGAATGTAATATCATAGAAGAGATAATTGAAAGTAATATAATAGAATTTCATATAGTGTAACATAATACAATATAATTTACTGTATACTGTAATATAATTTTATATAATAACTTTTTATAAAATTATCATTTAATATCATCTAATATAATATATTTTTACTTTAATATATTAAAGTATAATTTAATAGTATAATTTAATATAATATAAAAGTATGATGTATAATATAATTCAATTAAATATAATAACAGTATTTAATGTAATTTAATATGTAGTCTAGTTGAATTTAATAGAATGTTAATAAAATATAACTAAATGTAATATAATAGAATTTAATAACACGCAATATATTTTAGTAAAATTTTATGTGATAGAACGTTAATTTAATAGATAATTCAATACAGTAAAATTAATGTAACTTAATATACCATAATAGAATTTGATATATAATTTAACATGATTTAATATATTTTTATTTAACATATAATTTAATTAATATAAATATAATTTTGAGAGTTTAATTCAATATAATGTAATTAAATATTCCCCGAGGGGAAATTCAAGAAATACAGCTGAGTATTCACAGTTTAAAGAGACTGAAAAAGACATTTAGTAAAACTAAAATGAAGAAAAGAAATCTTGTGGAGGAGAATTAAGAGAGGTTATGATTTAAGTGGAAAAATAAATATACATACTCTCAGCACTGTAGTGACACTGATGTGGTGGTGTGTTTTTGTGTGTTAAACACCTCGATGTCACTAGTGGAGTGAAAATTATTGATTAACTACACCAGGATCACATTATGACATAAAATTGCAAATTATTTTATTATTTTCTGAGCATATAAACCCAAATATGTGATTTTAATAAATCTGATATGACATATTGATTATTTTCAGATTAATTAGTATTTTTAGCTTGATTTGCCTTAATGAATGCTGTGTTTGAGTTGTGTTCCCAGCTGACTGACCTCCTAAGAAACTCATTAAACCCTCACAGGTTCTATCATGCTTTACCCAGACAATTAAAACGGTTTATTCAGTTTGTCTGTATCCTAACTAAAATATTACAAATTCACCTCAAAACACACTATTGGCAGGAAATCACAAGGACAGCGTTTAAAATTCATTTTATTGACATTAAATTTGGGCCTACAGGCTTGCTGAGGGGGTTTGAAGACATGAAAGAGCACCTGTCTGTGTAGTAAAGAAATGTGTGAGATTTGTGAACTAAGCAGTTTTGTGTTCTGTGTTCTGCTCGTCTTTGTGCAGTTTTGGGCTGCAGGGACCCTTTCGGCAGTGAGATAAAGCCTCGAATCTTGCTGATGGGTTTACGGCGCAGTGGCAAGTCCTCCATCCAGAAAGTGGTGTTCCACAAGATGTCCCCCAACGAGACTCTCTTCCTGGAGAGCACCAATAAAATATGCCGAGAGGACGTCTCCAACAGCTCGTTTGTCAGCTTCCAGATTTGGGATTTTCCCGGTCAGATCGACTTCTTCGACCCCACTTTCGACTACGAGATGATATTTCGAGGGACGGGGGCTCTCATCTTCGTCATTGACTCTCAGGTACAGCTGCGCTCAGGTGATACCAAGTGGGTCAACAGTGTAACTAGGAGTTGTGTAGCATCTGCAATTGCACTGCGTGTCCAAAAGTTTGTATACACCCCTTCTTTGGGGATGAGTTTGTGGTGGTGATCATCCAAACATCCTGATGCTCTTGTGGGTGAATGCTATCAAGTCCTCACAGCAGTACTCCAAAATCTACTAGAAAGTCTGCTCTGGCCAGTAGAGAAAGTCACTCCAACAAAACCAGGATCAACTCTTTAATACCCAAAATGAAAGAGCAGGTGTCCCAATAGTTTTGTCTTACAGTCAGTAACACTTATTCAGAGGGAACTGAACAGAAGGAGCTAATCCAGCTGACTAATACAACACTGGACCCTGATGAGGATTCTCTCTTCTCATCAGTAGACAGTAGCAAGAGAAATATGCACATTTTTTACATTTTTAAACAGAAATAACCTTTATTCTCTAATTAGTGACCTCTGGTGGATAAACAGTGCAACTGCTTTAATTGCCATAAAACAAATCTTTCTAATTTTGCAATTGTTTATGATAAACATGCCTGATTCTGATTGGTTACACAATAGCAGTATAGCACAATAGAGTCAATCTGATTTAATTAAACAATAATTCCTTTTGCCCTCTGTTGTGTATTTGAAATGTTTGACTGTTTTATGAACATCATTAGGAGCAAAATGTGATTTCATGCATCCTGCAGTATGTGATATGCTAACCAACCATAAATAATCATTTTGTGCACAGTCAATTATTTCAGTTTCATTCCCTTCAGCACAATTTCTCAGCTAGTTTCAGTCAGAAATATGACAAAACTTGTATAATAAAATGTTTTATTTATACTGTAGCTGGTATTCACTTTTAAGAGTTTAGGTATCTATCATATGTGTTTATGTTACTTGAAGTTAGTGACTAATAGTCTCTGAAATCATTCATTGTGACAATTGTTCCATACATTCTCAGTCAGCCTGTCAGTAAACTGATACTGGTTCTAAAATCTGATTGGTTAAGTGACAAGTCACTATACTGTACCTGAGATATGAGCAGACATATGAACTGAATTATGTGTTGAGGATCATTATGTGGAAGCTCTGAGGTCTTTCCTTCCTTCTGAACTTCTTTCCTTATTTTCAAACTTCCTGCTTTCCTTCCTTCCTTTCAAGCTTCTTTCCTTCCTTTCTTCTTTCATTCTTTCTGAACTTCTTTCCGTATTTTCTTCCAAATTTCCTTCCTCACTTTCTTCTGAGCTTCCTCAGTTCCTTCCTTCCAAACTTGCTTCCTTCCAAACTTGCTTCCTTCCTAACTTGCTTCCTTCCTAACTTGCTTCCTTCCTAACTTGCTTCCTTCTGAACTTTTTTTTTTACTTCCTTCTGACTTCCCTTCATTTATTCCTGACTTCCAAAATTCTTCCCTCCTTCTGTCCTTCCTGGTATTATTTATGACTGACTTGTAAGATTTAAAAGTTAAGAGCTGAATCTGTGTTATCATGGCTGTTTCTAGTGTTATTTGACTTAAAGCTGGTTATTTGTGGATGAAGTTACTGACTAGTAATGTCAGAAATCATTCATTGTGATATTTGTTCCATATGTTCTCAGTCAGCCTGTCAGTAAACTGATACTGGTTCTAAAATCTGATTGGCTAAGCAACAAGTCACTGTACAGTACCTGACATATGAACTGAATTCTGTGTTTAGGATGATTATGTGGAAGCTCTGAGCAGACTTCACCTCACTGTGACTCGAGCCTACAAAGTCAATCCGGACATCAACTTCGAGGTTTTCATTCATAAAGTGGATGGACTATCTGATGACCACAAGATTGAGAAACAGAGAGACATCCACAAACGAGCCAATGACGACCTGGCAGATGCTGGCTTAGAGAGGATACACTTAAGGTTGGTTTAAAGTTTAGACACATTTTTAATGTCCAAATAAACAATTCTCTTATTTTTTTGCAGTAAAGTTATACTTTTTAAGGCTTTTTTGTTTTAATGTCTATACTGTTTGAATAGTAATTTACTCAAACCCCAAATGAAATATTCTAATGTTTTATTTTCAGGAGCTACAGGGGTTAGACAATGAAGCTGAAACACCTGGTTTTAGACCACAATAATTTATTAGTATGGTGTAGGGCCTCCTTTTGCGTCCAATACAGCGTCAGTTCATCTTGGGAATGTCATATACAAGTCCTGCAAAGTGGTCAGAAGGATTTTAAGCCATTCTTCTTGCAGGATAGTGGTCAGGTCACTACGTGATGCTGGTGGAGGAAAACGTTTCCTGACTCGCTCCTCCAAAACACCTCAAAGTGGCTCAATAATATTTAGACACAAAGACTTGCTGTCTTGGTCACAGATGCGCCAGCAAGACGTGCACCAACAATTTGTCCTCTTTTGAACTCTGTCACCATAATGTTGTGTGTATTGCTGTATACTATATAACTGTGCTCTTATCTGCTGGTCCAATTTAGCCATGAATCCTCCCACACTAAAATGACAGGTGTTTCAGTTTCATTGTCCAACCCCTGTATAAGTCACACTGATCAACATTAAAACTCAAAGTGTGTCTCCACATGTAATGAATATAAAATATAAAGTTTTTGAAGATTCACTAGTACTTCACAGTTATTGTCACTGAATTATAAGAAATTTAATTGCGCATTGTGTGACACGGGGCAGTCGTGGTGGTTTAGGGACCTGGTCTTGTGACCGGAAGGTTGCCGGTTCGGGTCCCAGGCAGGTCATGACTGAAGTGAACTGTTGCCAACTCCTCAGTAAGGAATGTAACTATTGGCTGTCTGACAAGTCGCTACATGATGTCATCACCTAATTTGCGTAATTGGTAATTTGCGCTATATATGTTGAGGATTGCAGATGAACTTCATGAAATAACTAATGACTTTAATGCTTTGCCTAGACCCACACTACATAAATAAATTTTGTTCCATATTGTTTAATGTTAGAATATCAAATTTAATGTGATCACATGCCAGGATGGCACAGTGTTCAGCCAGAGCTAATGCCATGCTGGCTTCAGCCTTTTTTACAGATTTTTTTTTCTCATTAATGGCCGTTTGGTTTGGGTGGCACTATTATAAGGCTTTGCCTTTTGAGTATGGTTTTGACTTTTCATGTGTTTCTTTATATCACATAGTTTAGTGTAGAAATCAGTCTCACAATACAGGCAGTGTGCCTGTGTATCATCTCCAATACACAGCTTCAACCAGCCCTTGAGTTCAGGGTTTGATTTCACTCCTTTCTGTATTTCTGCATGTACAGTTTAGACTGCGACATGGTGAGCTAGTTAGAGAGGCACACACACAGTGGACGAGGTGAGTAACTGAATGAGGCTGTGAGTCAAATGCAGTGATTTTATTTTGGTTTGAACATGGAGTGGAGCAGGTTTCCTCTCCTCCTCTTTCTCTGACTGCATCAGGGAGGCTGCACGAGGCCAGACTGCCTGTCAGTGCTTTGGGACGAGGGAGCTCATGGAGTACCTGATGCTTGCTGTGGGTAGTAACTTCTGAACGATTGGTGCTTTCACGTGGAGTCTCCAAAAGTCTCCAATAACACTGGGAAAAGTCACTACATTTGTCGCTAGTCATTTTTTGGGGAAAAAGTCATTAGAGGGGTCTGAAAACTTGCTTAAGTTGGCAACATTTCTCTTGAGCAAGGCAACTAACTTTCAACTGCGCCATACATAGGGCTGCCCACTGCTTCGGGCACATGTTCTCACAGTCTGTGTGTTTCACTGTGAAGGGTTAAATGCAGAGGTCAAATTCTGTTGTGCGCAGTCACACTGTCAAAGTTCAATCTGTTCTAAAAGAACTTGTTCTCAGCTGCAGAGCAAACCGTTAAGACAGGGACTTTTATTGTGAACTGTCTGTAGTGTTCAGCTTCACATGCTATGTAGTATGTTTACCATTCTGACGGAGGTGCAACCACATGGTCAAAAGTTTGAAAGTACAAAAATTTGTTAATCTGAACGACTTGGATAAAGTTTAATCTTACTTACTTTGATGTTCACAAACCGAAGAACATCTACAGTTCAGACTTTATAAGAAAATACAGATTTTGTGGCATGTTACCTTTATGTTTGTGGTGTAACAATACTGCCAAAAGCCGACTAAAATGCACACTCGTACAAGTTGATCTGAATAAACAAAAAGTTCAAAATGTAGAAAAATACAAAATTCTATATCTGATGATGGAACTGAATGCATTAAGATGCTAAAATGACTCACTCAGCTCATTTATTTGTATTTATTTACTAATAAATTTACATTCAAAAGCTGATCTCAAACTGGCCAACATGGACCCGCACCCACCACTCTGAAGCAGATTTTAATGAGTCAAATATAAAAATTCTGAATGAATCACCCTTTGAACATTAGATTTGGTGGGTTTTTGTCTTCATTCTTAGCACAAGCAGAAGACTACCACACAGTCTCAAGTGTCTTATTACTTTATCCTGCAGCATGCTGTCTGGATTTGATAAAGCGCCTCAGATTATTTAAGATTAGATGATAATTCAAGTCCTCAAAAGCTGATCCTAGAGCAACATTGTTCCTCTGAGATGCTTTGTGAACACTATCCATTATAGCAGAGTCTCTGCAGAGCTCCAGTGACTTGTTATCATTTCTTAACTGAAAACCACATATCATTACAGTTTCTACCTGACGAGTATCTACGATCACTCCATCTTTGAAGCCTTCAGTAAAGTGGTGCAGAAACTCATTCCACAGCTGCCAACCCTGGAGAACCTGCTCAACATTTTTATATCGGTGAGTGATGAGGCGCACTCTCTTCTCTGCTTTGTGAGATAAGAAGAAATGGTACTGGAGTATCATTCAGTTCTATATTTTACAGGAGTTTCTTGTATTGGGCCCCAAATCACTGCATTCGTTCCTGGATGTTGCAGACTTTTTAATATCCTTAAAAATCAATTACTTTGTGTACAAGCATCACAATACACTCACTGGCCACTTCATTAGGTACACATACTCCATATCACCACTTCTTGTCCATGGCTGCATTGACAGTATATAGTGACAGTGATGTGGTTTTAATGTGTTAGTGTGTGTTAGAGCTGCTGATGTTGTGTAGTGAAAATAGTGCATCAACAGTTTCACGAATGAAGGACTAGAGGACCAGCACAAACTATGTTGAGCTGCTGTCTCTGACTTTGCATCTACAGGGTGGACCAACAAGGTAGGTGTGTGTGATGGAGGACAGTGAGTGGACATTTTTTATCATCTAACACACACTACCACACCACCACCACATCAGTGTCACTGAGAATGATGTCAGTGGTTAAGCTGCTGATGAAAGTTTCTGCTTCAGATAAGCCATGTCGTTTCAGTAAATGTTGAGTTCTGAAGGGCACCCTTTTTTTGCTGCCCTCAACCTACACAAAGTCCCTTTAGTGCTGCGCAGCCTGCAGTAAATGTAAACAAATTGTAAGCGTGTGTTATGTTACAACATTTACTGACCATTTTACCAAAAGTAAACATCGAGAGAAGGTAGCAGGGTTGCACACCACCACCACGTCAGTGTCACTGAGAATAATGCACTGAAAGCTGATGCACTGCTGGTAAAGGTTGCTGATTGATCGTGCTGGTTGGTGTGTGTGTGTGTGTGTGTGTGTGTGTGTGTGTGTGTGTGTGTGTGGGTTCACTGCTTGGCTCTGTGTCGGTATGAGATGCGATTATTCTGCCTCTTGGCCATGAACGCTGGCACTTCATGCATATGTATTATTAACACGTATAAAAAGGAAGTCGCCCACGCAGACAGCTCATAACCCGTGCCCCGACTGTGAACCAGGAGTAATTTATCTGTACACTACAGTAGTGCTGATGTGAAATGTAATGGAAGGTCTGAGGTAGGATAATGCACCGCTTGTGGTTTGAGCGCTCTGACGCAGACAGACGGAGACATGTTTACTTCTTATTCTTGTTCTTTTTATTAATATTCTAGCTTCATGTTTTATGGGTCTGGATGTTGAATCATTTAAAGGACTCATATCAGCCACACGATGGCAGCAGAGAGTCGGTAATGATTTGAGGTTTTGTGCGAAGATGTCAGCCGTTCTTTGAAATGTCTTTTTTAGTGAATAGAAGAAAAGAAACATCTGCTTCTGTGAATACTTTGCTCACCCAGCTCTTCAATGCTCAGGACCAAAACAGAGCAGGTGGATCATGATCAGTGACACTGATGTGGTGGTGGTGGTGTGTTAGAGCTTCTGGAGATGTTAAGCATTGTGTCCACTCACTGTCCTCTTAGACACACCTACCTTGTTGCTCCACCTTGTAGATGTAAAGTCAGAGACAGCAGCTCAGCACAGTTTGTGTTGGTCCTCTAGTCCTTCATTGGTGCTATTGATGCACTCAGTAGTGACACTTAGGTCACCACCACCACATCAGTGTCACTGAGAATGATCCACGTGCTCTGTGGGGGTCCTGACCATTGAAGATCAGGATGAACAAAGTAGAAACAGATGCACTACAGTCTGTAACGAGTATAGTGTGAATGAATGGATTAATTTTGTGCAATCTCATACTTCTGTCACTCATCAATCTCAGCAACACTATAAGGAAGAAGCCCTTTAATCATGCCAATGGATCTTTAAGTGTTTTGGTTCTTTATATAATCATTTCCTTTACTAAAGAACCCTTTAAGAACCATGTCTTTAAGAGTAGCATGTTTTTCCATTTAAAACTAACGCAGCTGGTCATCTGAGATGTTTGGCTTCTTTATTTTAAAACTGGAGCTGTGAGCTTCTAGCACATCCTAGAGCTCAATAGTCAGCTAAATATCCTGGTCGTTTGTGTAAAAATACGCCAGTAAGATTCTCTCAAAACTCATCCAGGTCTCTCAGACTAGTGGATGTGGACACAGTGTGACTTATTGTGAGCTTTAAAAATAAAAATGTCATTTTATTAATTTTTAAAACTCGTGTTAAGCCATGCTGTGTGCTAAACCACGTCTCATTAAGACCTGGGTGAGGTTGGGAGAATGCTGATGTATTTGAACACAAGTGCTATTTAGGTGACTTTTGACTTCTGGTGTTTGTTAGCAATGTTAGCCTCACGGGTAAAAAAGTGCACTTGCCAGATTTGCTGCATCTGGGACAAGTGGAAGTATAAAATGTGTTTCTGGCTGAGCTACTCCTTTAAACGGCACACGCAGTCATGCACTGGAATTTAAATAGATCATCCACGGCCCACTTTAGCCTCTGCTGCGTTAGTCACCGCAGAGCGAATGTCTTTATGGACGGTGCATTTGCTAATGAGAAAATGTATTATGGCTGTGATTATTATATGCACCTCCTGCATTATGTAATGCGTTTTCATTACAGGCCGTTATTTGATATATTGGTGATCTAGAACATGCTGGCTGCATGTCTTTATCACAATCAGGGCACCGTTTAACCCCCTGTCTCCTCTGTGCTGTGATTACAGAACTCGGGGATCGAGAAGGCCTTTCTGTTCGACGTGGTCAGCAAGATCTACATCGCCACTGACAGCAGCCCGGTGGACATGCAGACGTATGAGCTGTGCTGCGACATGATTGATGTGGTCATCGACATCTCCTGTATCTACGGGTGAGTGGCTTTTATTGTGGAAACTCCACTGACCTCGTAAAGCACCAATCAGCTGCTTTTGAGGCTGTCCTCAACACCAAGCTTTCCAAAACACCACAGTCATATGAACCACAGATCTCCATTGGACATTAAAACCACTTAATTTCTACAATTACAGACTGTAGTCCAGCTGTTTCTCTGTACTCTGTATTCTTCAATACTCAGGACCCCCCACAGAGCAGGTGGATCATTCTCGGTGTGTTAGTGTAGATACAGCAGAGCTGCCGATAGGTAAAAGGTTCTTGGAGAATAGTTTTTTTTTTTTTTTTTTTTAAAGTTATTAAGACTTAGACTCAGTTCCTTGAGGAGGAGTCGAGTCTGTTTAAGAAGTTAATTTCATTCAGTTACTTTGCTGAGAGCATCTGTAGAGCTTTA
This sequence comes from Crenuchus spilurus, assembly GCA_036984385.1. NCBI lineage: Eukaryota > Metazoa > Chordata > Actinopteri > Characiformes > Crenuchidae > Crenuchus > Crenuchus spilurus. Next base: position 110,541 of record BRDA01003720.1, read on the forward strand.
TGAATGCTTACACCTCCTTGGCAGAGTGTTATGCCAAGTGGGCACCAATCCTCAGTCTGTTATACACTAAACTACACCAACTGCATCTCATTAAGACTTCAGAAATCAATATTTGGTGGTATCAGCTTGATTTCAGTGGCTATTGGGTGACTGCTGAAAGTAACTCAGCTTTGTTTGATGGCTTGTCATCAAGATAATATTCAAAACCAGCTTGATCTCCATAATTGATCACAATAGCAATTAAAATGTCCAAATGTTTGTGGACGGTCCTTGTAATGGATGCACTCAGCTTCTTTAAGTTAACAGAAGTGAAAATGCAGACAAATTCAGAATCTCAAATTATTAGAATGTTTCATTTGGAGTTTTGAGTAAATTGAAATTCAAACAGCATCAACATTAAAACAAAAAAGGCTTGAAATGTCACTGTGTAATTAATAAAAAATATGACTTTTTAGCTATATTATCTTTGGAAATGCTCTAGCATAAAGAAATGAGCATTAGGGATGCACACTGTAAATAAAATTCACTGCAAGTTCACTACACACAGCTTGTCAGGTCCCTGTAGAGAAGTACTGCCAATAGGACTAAACATGAACGTGTTGGCACCATGTCTAATGCCAGGTGTGGGCCAGAGGGATATAAAGCCCCCCAGCATTGAGCTGAGGATCTGTAAGTTGGTGGAGTTGAGGATGAGATGGTGGTGGTCATCCAACATCCTGACATCACTGAATACAATCAGATCCTCACAGCAGTGCTCCAGAATCTAGTAGAAAGCCTTGCCTGGAAAGTAGAGACAGTTACTTCGACAAAACCAGGATGATTGTCTTGATTTAAGATGAAACAATGAATGAACAAGTGTTTTAAATATTTTCCACACAGTGCCCACATCTAGCTTTACCTACTACACAGCACCAGCTTGCCCACTGAACATGCAAAACACAGCGTTTCTCATTGTCATCATCTTAAAAGATGAAACTGAGTGGTGGGACAAGCTAAGCCTTTTCACAGTGAATGTGAAGGTAAACGTGAGAGGATCGTTTTGGTATACAGTGCCCCTTTTTCCTTCACTGGCCTTATTTTAAGCTAAGAGGGATTTACATAGAGTTCCCCAGGGCCGTGTAAAGTGTTGCTGTAAACACAAGAGCAGAGGGAGGCACCTCCAGCTCCACTGACCCAGAGGGCACTTAACAGAACAGGACGGATGCGGTAGTGCAGGCTGGACCTGAGGCGAGGCAGCTGTCTGCCCACAGTGGCCTGCAGAGCAGATGAGTCTCAGTAGGGATGTGCAATGTGACCAGGATGATATCACACTAAGGGAAGATCTGTTCACTGTAGATTATGATACCCCCAATGAGCCAAAACATTATGTTGTCTAGCAGTTGAACTGAATAGCATTGATTATCAGGTTACAATGGTGCATGTGAAGGTCTGGATATATTAGGTGATAAGAAGAGTCAGTTCTCATGGTGAACGTGTGAGATGTGGAGATTTGAGAGACTTTAACCAGGATGAAATTATTAGGGTTGGAGAATAACATTATTCAGCATAATTACAAACCTTATAAGGCCAAATGTATCATATTTGATACATACTTGTGGATAAGACCTCAAGTTTTATTTCTGCGATAATTGCATAATAATTCTCTCTCTCTCTCTTGTGCTCTTTCTCTCTCTTGCTCTTTCTCGTGTGTGTGTGATCAGCAATGTGTAAAAAGCGGCATTCTATAGAATACCTACCTGTTGTCTGTTCCATTTGCACAACAGCAGGTAAAATTGATTCACAATCAGTGTTGCTTCCTAACTGGACAGGTTGGTTTCACAGAAGTGTGGTTGGCTTGGAGTTACATTGTGTTGTTTAAGTGTTCCCCTTATTTTTTTGAGCAGTGTATATATAAATAAATAAGAAAAAGCTGATGTATACAATAAGATACATGATACAACTGCCCCCTGGTGGATTATCCATGCGCTGCATGCTCAAAGGATGCCTACAGGTTTCTGAGTTTGAGTAAAAACATAAAAGGAACTCTTTGAAACATGAAAAACTGTTTGTTTGTTTTTTGTTTAAACATCATACTGTGAACATTAAATTCTGGATGTATCAAATTTGATACGAAACAAAACTTGTATGCAAAAATATATTCAATGTATAATTTTTCATTCATTGGTCAGAAGGTGCAATAAACACACTCGTTTCAACAAATTATTTTTCAGACCATTGTACACAAGAACTAAAGAGCTTCAAATGTAACCATTTGTCTCTTCAAAGACTACAGTAGTTCCAGGTAGGGTCTGCTCTGTGGTTCTTGAGCTGGACACTTAAAAAGCAGGAAGAATACTGATGCCTTTGAACTGTGGTGCTGGAGAATCGCTCCTCTGTGTTTTGTTATATAATAAAAATGAAAATGTCCAGAGTTTGTCAGTGGATGTTGTATGTTTAATGGCAGAATCTCAACACTGGGCTCAGTTGAGTCCTACTGTAAGCACGGCAGGGGAAGTTTATTTATATAACCTGTTTCATAGCTAAAGGTAATTTAAAGTTCTATACAGAAATAAAGTCAATAACGCAGCTGAAGGAGCAGCAGAGGATTAAAGAGAATCTCAAATGAGTAAAAGATAATTGGTAAGAGAAATGATTCTGAAACGCTGATTAAGACTGTAGTCACTGAATAATAAGTCTTAGTGAGTTAGGAAGACTTTAGGATGATCTCTCTGTGTTTATCTCTCTCTATCTGTGTGTTTATCTGTCTGTCCATTTTGATCTGTCCATCCATCCATCCATCTGTCTGTTTTTTTTTCTACCCGTCTGTATCTGTCTGCCTTTATATCTGTATACCTGTCTGTCGGTCATTTATCTTAACATATGAGCCTGCCTCACTCGGTGCATCTCTCCTGCTTTTCTGAGGCGAGGCAGAGCGTTTAACCCTGCCAAGCGTCTCTTCAGCCTAAAACTCTGAACCAAGCAGGATTTCTGGAGAAGCTCGGTCACGTTTAATTTGCTACACTTTGACATGAGCCTCCTGCTGCACATGCTGGCAGGCGTAGAACGCTGAATTACAGCGACTCGCCTTTTAATAAGAGCTACTTTTTAAAAAACGGGTGTGTTTTCTCGCAGTGGGCTAAAGCCGTCTTATTGACAAACAGCTGTGGTATTTAATTCAGCAACACCCTCGTTTTCTCTCATTTAGCTAATGACTTACTTGCATATGCAAAGTTTGCTGTGCTGTTTTTGCTCTGTACACCCAAATAGCATTAAGCTTCCGTTTATGAATTATTCATTTTTATCTGTTTTGGTTGGTGGAAGTCTTTTGCCTTAAGACGTTTATTTCTCTCTTCCTTTTCAACATAAAGTGCATCATGTGCATTTTTAGTATCAAAGCCCAGCTCTTTCCAGCTGTGTGTCTTACTCTTGTAAAAGCATTGGATTAAGTTCATTTAGATAATTATGATGTGATCCAGCATCTGTTCTACCCGGGCTGTGTTCACATGCTGAAATGGTTCTGAGGATCTAAGAGCAAATCTGCACTTTCTTGTAGACTCTAATTCAAGGTGGAAGCACAAACGGAGGCTGTATGACATGCAAGGCTTCACTATAGTGTTGTAATCAAGGCTGCTGGTCAGAGTTGAGACCTGGACGCATCAAGTTTGTGTCAAGACCCATATGTTTAGTGGTCGAGGCTGACTCTATTCGAGTTGGAGTTGAGGCAGAGAATTTTGGTGGCTGAATCCAATCAGATGAGACTTTTAGCTGTCGAGTCAGTGTTGAGGCAAAGACTTTTAGCATCCAAGTCGATGCAGAGACATTTACCGATCACGGCCGAGGCTCTTGGTGGCCGAGTCGAGGCAGAGACTCTTTGTAATCATTGTTTGGACCTTAGGTTCCATTCAAAGGTTCTTGTCGAGTTTCTTGACCCTTGGTTCTATGTAGTAGTTCTTCATTTTCTTGTTGATTTTTTTTTTTTTATTTACTTTTGGTACTAAGCTGATGTTACCATGAATCTTTGTAGTGTGGAGGAGTCATTCATTTGTTCATCTCCTCAACTTGATCCATGATCATACATCTGATTTTCAAAATGGAGGGAAGGCAATTGTGAAAAAGTTGTTGACAGTTGTTGGGTTGACATGATGTGTAGTTACATTACACAGCTACAAGGTACCAACACCAATGATTTGACACCAAAGCATAAATCAGCCTTTTATATATCCACATAACTGGTGTACATTTATAGACTGTTGTACATTTAGATCATCTGTTGATGTGCAGATTGTGTTAATTCTCCTCTCGCCCTTCATCAGTGGTCATAGTGCTGGTCCTCTCTCGGTCCAGCTCAATGCTTATACACTGATGTGTATAAGTGAGAGTGGAAGTGAATTTGAGATGCATTAGTTGCAGAGTGTTCGGTAACAGTAAAATGGAAGCGTTTCTAATTTTCCTCTTTTTATCAGTTTGAGAGGGGATGGAGCTGGGTCACCTTATGATAAAGAGTCCATGGCCATCATCCACTTGAACAACACGACAGTCATGTACCTGAAAGAGGTCACCAAATTCCTGGCCCTGGTCTGTTTCCTCAGGGAAGAGAGCTTTGAGAGGAAAGGTGAGTGTACACTGCACTGTAGAATATACATAAACATACTGTGCATCCACTACATTAAATCCACCTCCATGTTTCTACACTCATTGTCCATTTCAGCTTCGGCTTCACTGATCATATAGTAGTTGTGGGAAACAAAAGCACTAAAAGTTGCCGCAACCAGGATTTGAACCAGCGCCACGGGAATGAAAAGCTTAGTGTACTGCCATGCATCCCACTGTGCCACTGAAGCTGTAGGGTTTTTATAGCCTAAACAATATAAAGTAAGGGGGAAGGTTTGCTGTGCCACAATCAACAGGCAAATATGGGAAAACACATACAAATAGAAATTCTGCTTAAGTTCGCTGAATGAATGAGGCTCCACCTTTCACAAGTGCAATGCCACCATGGTTGAATATTTTAAAACATGCAATATTTTTTACAAGAATAAGCCAGTCACAGCTGCAGGAAATACCAGCTAATGGCTGAGCTTAGCAAACTGGAAAAGAGGAACAATCCCCCAGTGGACAAATTCTGCACAGTGGGGATGAGTCTTTACAAAACAGTAAAATTACAAAGTGTACCTATATAGTATGGAACTGATCAGATGAATGATGAGTGTAGAAACATCATTTCTCACTGAAACAAGCAGAGACATTTAGATCTTTTCATGTCTGTAAGGAGAAGAGGGAATATTATGGTTTGAATGGGATGAGGCTTAGAATTTTGCTTTTTGACCCTTTTTGTCCACATTTTCAAAACCAAGAATAACCTCTCAATGCTCAACGCAGTTGTCCTTTGTGTGTGTGTGTGTATGTAATTCTAGAAATTAAATAGTATATTAAAAGTAATATTTTGAGTTGTTATAAAGCAAAAGTATCAAACTGGAGTTCTGTAAGGCCACACTAAGCACATTCACCTCACAGAGGGTTTGGTGTATTAGCTTGAAGGCTTGACTTTGGTGTATTAAAGTAAGGTCAGCATTAAACTGCTCAGTACTGTTGATCCTGTAGCTATAACAGCTGTTGTGGGGATGGCAGAGGACGGGTACAGCGTCCTCTTTATTTAAAGATTCATGGCTGTAATGAAACTGGCCCCAAATGGATAAGCTGGGACTACTGACACTCCCCGACACTGGAGAATAAAAGCATTAGAACGCCTTAGAACCTGAGAAAAGCTCCTGAAATATTCATGCCAAGATTCAGGACCCCTGCTGCGCAAGGCCAGGTGGGAAAGCGGAGCACCGGAGCTCTTTTGGAGAAACTGAGAATGTATAAGTTCAGTAAATTTTATTTCTTTGAAAATAAATCATGCTGTATTTTCAGGATGATGCAATACATGCAGTATATAGAGCTTACAGTGGAGTACTTTTATGCTTTTACTGCTCGCCATTTTTTAGGAAGAAATGCACAAGATGTCTTGAAACCAGTTACATGACTGAAGGACTTTAAGTTTTAGAAACTTTTAAACTGGCTTTTCTCGACAGCTGACATGTTGGCAGTCCATAATGTATCCTGGTTCATGAATCTGTGACATTTTGGTGCCAGTCAGTATGAATTATTCAGTTTGATGGGCCAAATTCTGGTCACATAAGCATGAAGACAATGATGGAGGGTCATATTTTGGTGAAATTTGCCATTGTGGGATCTGAATGTAGAAAAATGTAGGTGGTGGGGCTGGCTGGATGAGAAGATGTATCCCTACTCCGCCTCTGACCCTGATATTCTTACCCAAAACATCTCACTCCTAACCAACCAAGGCAGCAAGTTCAGAGCCGGAGTGGGGCGTGGCTTTGTGTAAATCTACTGGGAAAGGCTCAGTATATATTTCTCTTCTTTCTCGAGAGCTGTGGAGATGAAAAGAGCGAGAAATCTGCTGAACGTGAGGAAAATACTGCATGTTCATCCAATTCCAGCAGACCAAAGTGATTATTAACATGAGTAATGGCATTTTTCATTAGGTCTGTTGTTTTAAAAGTGCACCCTGAACTGATGCTCCTTGCCGGAGGGCCAAGACTCTGCACCCTAATAATCATAATAATTAAATTCCAAATGGGAAACGGTCATATTTTATATCAAGTAAAGCGACATACACTATCCACACAAAGTTAGGGATATTTGGCTTTTGGGTGAAATTTATGTAAAATCTCAAAATCACCCTGCAGTGATATAATATCATGATAGTTGGGCATTTAAGTAGAAGCATGCAGTGGTGATTTCCTCTCAAACTATTTACTGAAACAAAAACCAATAACCGTTGTGGGTAATCCCCAACAATGTCAATGTCTCAATAACATCCATTGTTAACCCAATCCATCATATGCACACACCATCGTTATTAATTGCTTTTTTTTTTTTTACCAGTATTTGCCAAATAATTTTGTTTGCCAAATATTCAGTGCATCCCTAATTTCAAGACTTCTTTGTTTTAAAATTGACCAGTATGGCTTATAGCTCAGGAAAGTCAAAATTCCACAATGTCAGGTTATTAGAATATTTGACTTAAATAGCCTTAAAACATTTTATTTTTTTTACAACCCCTGATGTTTGAGTCCCAAACAAAAAGAACAGAGCTCTATTTCTGTCCTCCTGAAAGTGCCTTCTGGTGGCACAAATTTGAATTGTAAGTTGAACCTCCATAAAGTCCCTTAAGTGCTGTGCAGCCTGAAATAATTTATTTCTGGGGACTGAAAATCCAAAAACATCTACGATTTTGCATTCATCATGCAATAATTTCATAAAGTTG
>BRDA01003720.1:117862-133550 GCA_036984385.1 Crenuchus spilurus
TTTTTTTTTTTTTTTTTTTTTTTTTTTTTTTTTTTTTTTTTTTTTAATAATAATTTTGTTTGCCAAATATTCAGTGCATCCCTAATTTCAAGACTTCTTTGTTTTAAAATTGACCAGTATGGCTTATAGCTCAGGAAAGTCAAAATTCCACAATGTCAGGTTATTAGAATATTTGACTTAAATAGCCTTAAAACATTTTATTTTTTTTACAACCCCTGATGTTTGAGTCCCAAACAAAAAGAACAGAGCTCTATTTCTGTCCTCCTGAAAGTGCCTTCTGGTGGCACAAATTTGAATTGTAAGTTGAACCTCCATAAAGTCCCTTAAGTGCTGTGCAGCCTGAAATAATTTATTTCTGGGGACTGAAAATCCAAAAACATCTACGATTTTGCATTCATCATGCAATAATTTCATAAAGTTGGAGTATACAAGCCTTAAAATTTGAGTGCAGATTCAGATGGCATTTTAAGAGGTCAATATTTTTTTTGGAGTTAAATTACTATTCAAACAGTATCAACATTAAAACAAAAAATGTCAAACACCTATCAAAAATATGCAGTATATTACATTTTGTATTAATTTAATTTATTAACAAAATTGACTTTGATATTCTATTTTCTTTATTTAAAATGTTGAAAAAGAGAAAAAAATAATGGTAGTAATAATAATAATAATAATAATAGTAATAATAATAATAATAATAATAATAAAAAATAATTAATAATAATAATAAACATTAATGTTCTAAATGGGTTGCATTTGACCTTTAATGTTTCTACAAAATGTAAAATATCAGTAAACATGAAGAACATGGCTTACTTAGAACATCAATAAGTTTAACCAGCGGGCACTATCGTCTTCATTAAACTGTGTTGGAGTGAACAGCTTCTGACCCCACTTCTCTCTTCTCAGGATTGATCGACTACAACTTCCACTGTTTCAAGAAGGCCATTGAAGAAGTGTTTGATGTGCGCTTGAAGGTGCAGAGAAGCCGTAAGCTTCTGAGCCAGAGACGCTGGAGCAAACAGGCCGTGCCCAACGGGACTCACTCTCAGCACCACTGAAGATGTAAACCACAGACATCATCATTAGGGTTGTAACAATACATCAGGACAGTGCACCGAGATGCATTCTAATAATGGTCACATTTATGCTTTGAAAAGCAAAAGATCTCAATCAGGTTGGTCTTTGGAGAGTCTTTAATCAATTCATTACACAACATCCCCACTCTTATCTCCTCTTTCTTTGAGCTCTTTATTAAAGCTGATGCTCTGGAAAGTCCACTACAGATCAAGTTCTGTTTTTGAGCTCTTTGTTAAATTAATTTTTGTTTTATTCCATAAACTACTGACCTTTCTACCAAATTATAAATCATAATATTCTTTTATTTTCAACTATTCAAAATAACCAAAAACAGATGCTGTAATTTCACACCATGAATACAAAGAAATGCAAAGAAAACTAGTAGAAATTGCTTAAAAGAACAAAGCTGCAGTGTTTTTACATTTAATGTGAAGGAAAAACCAGGACACGGGTTAGATTCTTCTTCAAATATCCCATTCCACCTTAAATGGTTCAGTAGCTACTACAGAGCCTGAGCCTCTGCTGCACCATTTAAGGTGGAATTGGAACATGAACAATCGATCACAGTGCTTGCACGCATAATAGGAGTGAGCACACTTGCCTGGAGTGTTTGGCAGTCATATCAATGAGCCCGGGGAGCAGTTGGGGGTTAGGTGTCTGGCTCAAAGTCGTGTCCTGTTGGTTCAGAGGATCAAACCACTGACCTTCTGGTCACAAGACTAACATAGAGTTCCCTAACATAGAGCCCACAGCTGCGATGTGTCACCGTGTCTCCGTGAAGTCAATGTGTTTTCTCTTGTTGTCTTAAGAAAACAACTTTGTATTGATTTATAAACTATACTAACACTAACTTCAGAAGAGTTCAGAAATCAATATTGGGTGGAATGAACCCAATCTGTTCATGTTCTCCAATAGTCTTGCACTATTGAGTGACTTCAACTTTGATTGATGGCTTGTACACCATCCATCTTCATCTTGATCACGTTCCAGAGGTTTTCGGTGGGCTTCAGGTCTGGCTGGATGACTGGAATGGTCTCTTCAGAACTACACGACTGCTCAAGGAATCTTGTGAATGATTTGAATTATAGTCCCCTTTAAATCTGGCTCTATACGGGTTCTGCTTTCAACAGAACAATAGAAGCTGTTTTGGTCCCTTTTTGCTGGAGAAGACAGACTGGCGAAGGATTTCAATGAGAATTCAAACACGGCGATCTTGACTAAGGAGCGATTCTGAATTCTGATCAGTTTGTATGTAGATTCTCCCCCCCCCATTTCTACACGGATTGGCTCTAGTCGTGTCTCCAAGCCTGGAATGCAGCTGAGACCGACCGTATTTCTCAGCCATTACATCACTGAGAATGTCCAAGGCTTTCCTGTTTTTGTTGCATCCTTCAAATTGCGTCAAATTCATTTCTGGGAAATCGAAGCATTCAGCTGGCGCATCCTTCATGACCTTCAAACCCACAATTCCTCACGTGCAGAGTGAAAATATTTGGAAAAAGCGTCCGAAACCGCTGCTTGGGTGACGTGTGGCAGAATGAACATGTCAAATTGAAATGTTTAACGTTGATTTTCTCAACGACATGTCAGTATGAGCTTTTGGATGCCAGTTCTGGCAAAAGTCCCCCATCATGACTGCAGTCTTCACTTAAAGCAGTGGCTTCCAGTCTTACCCACAAACCACCGGTGTGTCTGCAGGGTTTCATTCCAAATAAGCCAGACTCTGCTTGTTTAATCATTTGATTTTAAATAACTGATCATACGGCTTGGTTGGCATGACGGCTACACTCTGTTTGGCCACCATTGGCTTTCTGCTTGAAATTTCGACAAAATAGTATTTCTAAGTAAAATTACGCTCAACCTTGAGCATCGTCTAATAGGGCTGTCCCTATTGGACAGGTTTAAGCTCACGTTATCTGGCTAAACAGAAATCCTGCTTTGTGGACTTCTCCCAATTCTACATTCTGTAATGATGCTGAGCATGCCTGAGCTCGATGGATTGAGGACATTTCACTCTGGCTTTAAAGGATAATTTGAAATGGGATGTCTCAAATGCTCTTGGATGGCCGTACCTCTGAGAATCTATCCTGCACTTGCTCTTCTTTGGCCACACTGTGCAAGGAAACTCACTGGACTCACGATCAACCCACACAAGATGTTCAGTTCCATAGAAAAGCATTGATGAATAGAACAATGCCAAACTTTAGATAGAACTGTATGAGCTACATTAGATGGGCTGGGGTGATGGAGCTCCATCCAACCTTTTGGAGTTCTTCTTGTAGTAGGATATTGTTACACCCCTAATCATCACCATCACCAACCATCTACAACTCCACTGTGAGAGATTGAGAAGCAGAATGAAAGAGAACAGACCTGAAGAGAGTTGCTCAGACTGAAAGTTATAGAAGATGACTGTTTTAGCTTGTAGCCTATAGTCATACATAAAAAAATCACATGAAAAAGTTCATTTCTTTATAATAGTTTTAAAAAGTAATATATTTTATATTAATGACATGTACAGTGATGTATTTAAAGCCTTTCAATGTATATCAGTGTGACTGACAGCTCAGATAATGATGATTATGTGATGGTGATTGATTAGTAAATGACTATAATAGATCTCTCAGAGCTACAGCTGCCACATTCCTAATATCAACACTCCTGAACCAGAGACGATATCAGAACTGTCTTATCTGGACTAAGCAGAACCAGAACTCGTCCAAAGTCCTCTTTTCAGTTACTTTTACATTTCATTTGAAGCTCCTAGAGTGTGTGACACAATCCAAGCTGTCTGAAGTCCAGTGTGCAGTTTGAGCTGCTGCTGCTGTTCCACTGTGTTTAGTCCAAAGTCAACACCTGCCAGGAGATTTTTGAGCACTTCATGCTTCCATCTGCTGACAAGCTTTATGGAGATGCCCTCAGTGCCAACTACTACTACTGATCATGAGCTATAAGCCACACTGATCAACAAAAATAGGCTGAAATGTCACTTTACATGTGATTAATATGAAATATGATCGTGAACCTTTTTGAATTAAATTCTGAACAACATGAACTTTTTTCATGATATAATGATGTAGCACTGTGTGTATAAAGCTCTGTATCCAGGTGAATGTATTCGCCGTCATTAAAGTCAGTTAAATTGGTTACTAGAACATTTTCTGACTGATGGAAAAGAAGCCTGTAATGTAGTGTGACTGGAAAATAACAGTGAAAGATGAATGTATCACATCTGCCTTTTTTGTACTTAAGACATGATTTACTTTCAGAGATTGCCTTTGTATACTAACTGTAAATGACTTTCATTGAGGAAAACCTTTTTTATCTTTGAAATTACACCTGTAATAAAAGAAATGAGCAGATGTTCAATTTGTACCTTTTAATTACTAACTCGTGCTGCGTTCAGGTGGTTTAGAAAAATTGGAAATATTGGTTTTCCACATGTAAATTGTACCCGAATGGCTTACGAAGTCATATTTACGAACTCAAGAATGGAAAAGCCAGTCCAGGCCAATGAATGCTTTCACAGTTCAGTCACTAGATGATGTAAAATCATCTGTGCGGCACCTTCCTCTTCTGTTTGTCTAGTATGTAAAGAATAACTGCTGATGAGGTGGAGGCAAAGTATTCTGCGAAACACTGCAGAGTGTCCACAAAGTCCATTAAATTGATCTAATGGGACATCTCAAACACCCCAGTTACCACATTTAGGCATTGTTCTGTGTTTATATATACAAAGTAAACATGAGGAGTGTCTAAGCTGACCTGTTTGTGGTAGATACAACTTTCTCTAGTCGTGAATGAGGATAACGTTGACTCGTCTACTATACTACAGACACCATTTGTACCATTATCCTTTCCAGAACATTGTTTTGTTTTTTGTTTTTTTTTTTTAAATGGATCTAATTAATAGGAGTCCTATTATACTGAATTAAGACACCTATCAGCTAATCTGAACAGAGGATGTTTCATCTCTAGCTTAGAGTTAAGGGTTAATGACTTGAAATGCTGTGATGCAAAGTTAATGGACAAGGTGTATCGCATGTATACCCCAGTTACTAAAAAAATCATTTTTGTTCATAATTTTAATCCAAAAATGAAGTGACATTTTTTTGGCTTTTTAGTGTCTTACTGTTGATCAGTATGATTTAAAGCTCATGAATCATATTATTAGAATATTTATATTTAAACATGATCAACATTAAAACTAAACAAGGCTTGAAATGTCACTTTATGCATAATATAAATAACATTTAAACATTTAAAAAATGAAACAATTATTTGTCTGAAAAGAAGTGGATTGGTAGGAAATGACTAGTCATGAATGAGGGTCTGCTAGCCAATCAGAAAAGAGGATTCCTCATCTCTGGGATATAACTAATTGGAATCAATAGATCTGACTTTCTTTACATTAATAAATCAATTTCTCCTGGTCCTCCTCATCAGGGGTGTCCAACTCCAGTCCTGGAGGCCGGATTTCTGTACAGTTTGCTGATCTTCCATATCGAACACACCTGATTCAACTCTGGAGGCTATTATCAGAGAAATCACCAAACTGTGCTGGACACCAGCCCTCCAGGACTGGAGTTTGACACCCCTAACCTCCACTTATGTAAATGTGGAGATTTTCTGACTAGCTTGGACCATATCCGTCCATCTTTGTCCACCACAGAATTAGTCCAGAATGTTGTTGTCGGCGCCCATTCAGATGTATGTTGCCCAGGTCTGAGACCCCCAGCAGACAGTAATTTAGTCTTGCATCACTTCTTGTGGAGCAACACTTGCACTGTAAACTGGCCTTAAATCACAAGACTTTGAGATGTCCAACCTCTCAGCTTCTCCAGTTAAAGTTGAGAACGAGTCATGTGAGCATGTTTTTATAATTGACAAAATCTAATTTAAGATCTGATCTTTAATATGATTTTTTGTTACTGTACAAATGTTAATGAATTTTTCCTGCTGGAGCTCTATTTACTACTTAACCATCACCTCCATACAAGCTTCAGATGGTCGCCTGAGCGCAGCATCAGTTTGACTTTTGTAATTGCGAGTTGAAATACAGTCTTTTCTGCTTTAGGAGCCGTTTGTTAGGCTGCTATTTTGCTATTTATTTATTTATATTGTTAATAAAAATGCATTTATCTAAAACATTTGCCTCGTTCAGTTTGTCATGTGTAAGATATTTTAGCTTCTGATGGAAGGGTGAGGTATGATCATGTGGAAATATGCAGGTCTGTGCCTTTTTGACCAGGTCTGAATATTTAAGGTCAGAGGACAAGTGAGGCGTTTCCGGTCAGTACCTACTAACAGTGACCACCAGGCCTCAGTCTGAGCATCTGTGGTTGTTTAAAAAGCCTGTAGAAGTTGTAATTACATTTCTTGAACTGTAATTGAATTACTTTACATATTACTGACTGGAAAATGTAATCTCACTACTCATTACTTTCAGATTACTGTCTAAAAGCTTGAACAAGTCTGTACAAGCTGGGATTTATAGACCAGTTTAAATACAAAGAGACATGTCCCTGCATAGTCATTTTGAGGCCCCCTGGATCTGAAAATTCCAACATTCTTTTAGTTTTAAGATTGCATTACTAGTTTGTTTAGTTATTATGACAGGGATGGTGATGTATTAACTAGTAAATAGGATGAATTTTCATTTATATATATATATATATATATATATAATAGGTATTTTACATATTTTAACACATGTACAAATATATACAGTCATCTCAACATTATGACCACCCACGGTTTTTGAATTAACTCTACCCAGGATATCACAGAATTTACTGCATTTATAAATAAGTGAGCACACCAGTCAGTTGTAGTAGAGTGTAAAACCATCATCATGGACAAAGGACGTGATGTCATTGATGTCCATGATAATAGGTGCCAGGTGTGAAGCATGGTGGAGGTAGTATCTCGGAAAGCACTAACTGTGTGCGATATTGTAGCGCTTCTATAGTGAAGCTGTACTGTGAAAGGACTTGTACAAATAACTAAAGTTACTGTCATTTGTTTATTCATTACACATAAAGTGACATATTTAAATTTTTTATGTTGATACTGTTTGAATAGTATTCATGGATTCATAATCTGTAAGTCATAATCAACATTAAAAGAAAAAAGGGCTTGAAATGTTTCACTTTGTATAATTCACATAAAAATGTCAGTTTACCTGTATGATATAAGGTTTGGAGACATGCATATACATGTTAAAAAGACTTATTATGGCTATTGTTTGAGCAACTGGAAACAGCAGCGTGTATACACACACACACACAAACACACTTCTGGTAGCCTCACACCAGGCGACCTGACAGGATCAACTGTAACCTTTGGCTGAAACAACATCTGCTAAACGTCTTTCCTCTGAGAACACATGCAGATATGGCCGTGTTCCAAAGCGCCATGTCGGCGGGCAGGTTTCATTGAGCTGTGTGTGTGTGTGTGTGTGTGTGTGTGTGTAAGTGTGTCGTGGTGGGGGAGGATGCCTTCACTTCTCTGTGATGACTGATGAGGAGGTCAGAGCCGCTGATGTAACAGCTGCTCCTCTCTGGACGGACGTGAAATTGTCTGTAGCGAAACTACAATGTGTTATGTAAGACAATTTCATGTTTAGATTTATAATCCCTAGCAGAGGGCCAAACTCCATTTACTCAGTGGCAGAGGAGCCCATCTGTGAGTGAGGGCTTTTCCTCTTTCTGTCCTGCGTGTTGTTACGACACGTGGAGGAGGAAAAAAAAAAAAAACCCTTCACAGGAGGTAGCTGAGCCCTCTCTGCTCCTCTGTCGGCTCCCTGCCGCTGCAATGAGAAAAAGTCCTCAGTTTATCCTCATGGACACAAAACAGGACGTTGGATATTTCACCCTGAGACAAGGGGGGTAGCACCAAATTCTGGGCCCTATGCACAAGCAGTGCTCATCCTCCTTGTTAAATATTATTTCCTTTAATAATTAAAGGAAAATTAAAATTCCAGACTTCTCAGTGACTTTGGGGACCCTCACTTTGGGCCCTGGTAACTTGGTCCCAATTTTCTCCCCACTAAAAGGCCCCTGCCCTGAAAATTGTGCAAAGATCTGTGTATATTGTAATAACACACAGTACAGGAGGAAGTGTTGTATAATGTATCAGTGCACAGTACAGGAGGAAGTGTTGTATAATGTATCGGTGCACAGTACAAGAGGAAGTGTTGTATAATGTATCGGTGCACAGTACAGGAGGAAGTGTTGTATAATGTATCGGTGCACAGTACAGGAGGAAGTGTTGTATAATGTACCACTCTTGGTCTCATTAGTAATTGGATGGGAGACCTACAAGGCAAACTTGTGTGCTGGTAGTGTGGTTGGTGGACAACAAGAGGCACTATTTCATTGCTCTGTGTGGAGCCAAATGACCCAATACAGTGCCATCTTGATTCTTAGCGAAAAACGCCCTAGTCATTTCCTGTAAAAGAACAGAAGCTTTTACTCTGATGTCCTGCCCTCCTAGTCATCTCCGTCTTCAAAGACTGGTTCAGTCTCTCCTCACCTTTCTGTGTAATAGGTAATGTGTGCTGGTGTGGACCGGCTGCAGGTGGATGCAAACCATTGCTGGTGGTTTAAAGTCTAAAATGTCAAACAGTGTCTTGAACAACTCTATTACATATAAGTAAGTAAAGTAAAGTAAAGTAAACTGTAAGTTAGTAGAATTCACTAGTGTTGTACCTGAATATTTGTTGGGTATTTATTTATTACTATTATTTTGGCATTCATATATTCAGGATGTTTTTAATTTTTTTAATTTTTTTTATTTTTTATGTTGCTAAACGTAGTGTGGGAGCGTCAGCTTCATTTGTGCTTTAATGTCTGTATATCACCTTAGGCCACTAGAGGGTGAAGTAACTGGGTGAGGTGACATTAGTCACATTTATCTAAGCATGTTGGCATGTGCTGTGCTCATTGCTAGCAAAATATGAGTTGCATTTCTTTTGAGGTTTTGGAAAGTAGAGTCTGAAAATTTTACTCCAAAGTAACTATATTAAGTTATAAGTAGCTAAAGTGTGGCTTTATTACAACTGGAGAGTTGTGCATGTGTGTGTGGAGACACCCTCTAATGAAGCCTTATAACTGTGTCACCCCCTCAAATCCAAAGTTCTCTAAACAGAAAAAAGAAACACTGAGCAGCCATACAGTTTCAGTCAGGAGGCCTTTCACTATCAGTGAAGAATGAAGTACACCTGCTGACGACATTCACTGCAACTTTTAGGAGAAGCTGCAGTTAAGAAGACTGAGAGATTCTGGACTTCAGAGGTCACTGTCCCCCATTAGCACTTGTTCAGAGCATATGTTTTCAGGCCCAGAGCTCCAGCTGGTTGTAGGATCTTGGTGAGTTGTGATGTTTTATAAGCAGCTGTGAGTATATATGTATTTATATGATGTACTGTGTGCTTTCTAGTATCCAAGCACTGTATAGTGATGTTCATATGATGCATCTGATAATACAATATCTGGAATACTGAATATCTGAATATTCATTGTGGATTTCTGTGAAGTTCTTGAGCCCCAATATGATATTTGAACATCTATGTAATCTAACTCAGCACTGATTAATGTTTATTTGTATTGTATTGATTAAATAAACACTGATCAATACCTTTATATATAATTTACCCAGGTGGCCTATAATGTCATTATATGTTGTTCATGTATAGACAAAATTAAATCTTATCAGAACAAACATCTGCATTTTTTAATCTACACTTGCTATTTATTTCCTAAATGTAACATTTTTTTAGAAAAATAAAGCATAAAAAGTTATGGTGTATATATATTTAAAAGTTTATATAACAGTTTTCCACAATATATTGCAGCATGCTGTTTCTTCACATGTTTTACATTGTGTGAAAATTACAAGATTGTACCAACAGAAATGCTCCAGAATTATTTTGAATAAAATTATATTAAAATTAGCATAAAATAATGTAACATTTCTACACTGAGATATTGCAGTACCACATTAAACATACAGTGAAAAACATTCAGTATGACATATAGCTCATAAAATTTTTTTAATAAAAATGTACATTTAAAAGAGTGCAGAATCAGCTTCTGTTTTTACACATCAAAGATCTGGAACACTATAAACATCCATCAGCCTTCTTCTGTCAGTGTTTTATAAAACATTTCTTTTTTTTAATCAGTATTTTATTCATCTATTTAATTAATTATTGTTTTAGATGGTCTCCCTTGTTTTCACTCGAATATTATATTTGGTTAGTTCTATTTTTATTATATTTTTATTTATACTATATTCTTATTTTAATATTTATTAATAAACTTTTTACTACTAATGGTTCTACTAATGGTTTTCACTTTGTATTGTGAATCACTTTGAGCTTCATGTTTAATGTATGAAACATGTTTATAATAAAGGTTATTATGAAAGTCAGAAATACAGAATCTTTAATTATTAGAACATTTGAGTTTGAGTAAATTAATAAAAATAAAAGATAAAAAGCATTGAAATGTTACGTTATGTGTAATAAATATAAGACAGATATGACAGTTGTTGAATTAAATTATGAACACAAATGAAAATTTACGTTTTTAGACTAGTATGTACTGTACATATATACTTATATAAAATACATCATGGTTTATTTTGCATTAGACTGTGTGGTTAATGCTTTCATATTTCTTTTCTTCACCTCTGTACTCTGTACAGCTGCACACATCTGAGTGGAGCTTTAGAGGTTGAGTCTTCACTCTTTGTTGCTGTTAGAGGACAGTGAGCACTTCATTTCTCTTTCATTCAGATATATAGACTGAAGTATTGAAGCTCTGCAGCTGAAAGTCACAGACCTTGAGTTACAGCAACTTTAAAATAATGTTAAATATGGAAGAATGTGGTGCTAAAATCTATGTAATGCTCAACTTTGATTGTCCACTTGTCATAAACCATTAACAGAAGATTGAGATACAATGATATTCCTGTGATAATTTTATCTTTTACTATTAACAGTAGACTACATCTGCTACACAACATGATCAAAGGTGCGTACATATCAACAAATACCCTGTGTGTATCCTTTGTTTCAGCCTCAATTCTGAGGAGAATGTCCTGTAGACTGGCATTGTTACCACTGCTGGTAGACCTGTATGACTGCACACTTCCATACACCTGCACATTCAGCTACTTCTTTCACACTCTGACCTTTAACCCCCAAATACAATCACTCCTTTATCATTAACATCTGAGATATTCACTGCACTGTACCACCTCTTGCAGTGGCATGCACAGACATTTTGGGGGGCAAGTGCTCAGGGGGGAAAAAGGGCACTTTTTAGCACACATGGAACACTTCATTAAAAAAAAACTACACGCACATGTTGAATGAAATTTGACTTTTATTTGTAACATTCTCTAAACGTGTGTTTTCAAAGGAAAAAAGTCACAGCACCAACTGATAAAATCCATATCCAATCACAGGTAATGGGGAACTTCCCGTTTCTTCTTTCACAAATGAATGTGTTAATTTATGTTGCCTAACAAAACCTATACAACAGAAAACGTTCAGCTTAACACATAGATTTGCAAACTCTACCTTAATTATTTGTATGTGGTCGTCCTCACGTTATCTATTGTTGATTTGGGCTAGAGCCACTAGTTTATCAGGTGACCAGTCGGCTAAAAATGCTTAGTAGTTTGGTGCTGTATGAGACATTTTACTGCACAACAAAATGATTTCACGTTGGGCTTAGAGGGCAAACGGTACGATTTTACTTGATGTGTATGTTACCTGGCTGGTGGGGCACGGGAGAAGAAGGCTATCTGTGACCGTGCGTGCTGTGCTGAAGACGCTTCCTTCCGCTCGCTGAACTGAACTGAGCTGCTGCAGCGCATCTGGTGTGACAAAGGAAGAGAGAGGTCGGATGTGGGCGAGGTGGTGGCTCATTTCAAGGCATTGTTTTTAATCGCTCAGGTTTTCAAAAGATCATTTCAAACTGACCTCAGTAAAATGTTAATAATAATAATAAAAAAAAAAACTAAGTTTCAAAAGGGCACTTTCGTTGATAAAGGGCAGAAGCACCACCTGATGTCTATTTCTGCATGCCTATGACCTCTTGAACATCTCACAGATCCTGCAGGTATTTATAGCCTCATCATCCTCATACAGCGCAATCTGCAGGAGCCTGAAGTTACTACCACCTTAAAAACACAAGGTGACAGTTTAACATATGTTGTGGCCTTATGAACAGCCAACTACAGTAAAGTTTGGTGAATGAACAGTGACTGAAGAACATTCTGAACACTGTATATTGATTAGACATTGCCATACTGTTCTGTTTTATCTGAAAGTGTACAGCGGACGTCCAGAGAGAGACATCATGCCTTTGACCTCAGCTTCTGCTTAAAAAGAGACGAGTTTGGAGGAATAAACAGCTAATCTGACATGCACATTTGCTTCCTGCTGAGACATGAATATGCAGCCTGAACATTTCTATTAACATTTTAAAGTCTTGGGTTATGAAATGATGTAGAAATTGAAATTTCGGCCCACATGAGATCTATAGAGTGGTTCTGATTGGTGGAGAACTTTTTCACTTCCTGAACTTTTGTTTTTGTCAGTAACCTATTTAGCAGCCTCATTATTGTCACTAATTGCTCTTCATATGAATGAAAGTACTTTTCTTTCCCCTTTCAGGAACAAATCTGCATAAGATGGTTGTTATTAACTCTTGGCTGCTGCTTCCTGTAGCCTTCACCAGCTGACAGAAATGGCCTTTTCCACTGCAGGGTGGATTAGAGGAGATCATGACTTGCGGTTAAAGGTTAAAATCAGCAGATGTTTTAGTGTCAGGATGTGTGCATTAAGGCCCGAGATTACCACGTTTGAACTGTTAGCGTAGCCTCCTTTTACTACATGCATTAAAACACATCACAAGTAGCTGAGTGCTTCATCAATCGCTCAGCTTTAGGCTTTTTCAATGTCTACATTGGAAATCTGGATAATTACAGTAAGTGTTGTGCTTCTTTGGAATTACAGAGCAGATACCATTAGATGAGGATGCCATTAAGAAAATGGCAATATGGCCTTTGCACGATTGTACTATATTCCATCACAGCTTTTAGATTAACTCCCAGACCCGTTTGAAACCAGGCTATCGGATATGTAATTTCCTACTTTTTTGGTGAACAGTTGTTTTTTGGCATGCATGCATAAAAAATCTCATGTTCATAATTTAATTCAAAAAGCAAATCTGTCATATTGTATATTCACCACACATTAAGTGATATACACAGTCATATGATAACATTATGACTATGCCAGTTTCTTGGCCTGGGGCATTCGCACTTACAAAAAATTGAGCCCACCAGTCAGTTGTAGCAGAGTGTAAAACCATCATCATGGACAAAGGACGTGATGTGACTGATGTCATGATAATAGGGTATCAGGTGAAACATGGTGGAGGTAGTATCTCAGAAACTACAAACTTTGTTGGATGTTCTTAAGCTACCATAATGAAAGTGTACTGAGAGTGTCTCCCATCAGCAAAACAGTGGTATCTGATGTGCCACTGATTCCAGAGGTGAACATCAACTCCAGCTAGTGGTACAGAGCAATCAACACACCAGAGTGGTCTAATTAACATCTATAATGAAGAGGAAAGTATCAGGGATCACCACTGAGTGAACAGTGCTGCATATGGGCCTGCAAAGCTGATGCTAAGGTGGTCATAATATTCTGAAAGGACCATATATTTCAAGCTTTTTTGTTTTGATGTTGACACTGTTTGAATAATAATTTATTACTATAATAAACATGTATCAGTAACAGCTGAAGACACATCAGTAACACTCAAGGACATGCAGAGCTGTCGTAGTGGGGGGAAAGTGAGACTGAATTACGAGGGCCCCAAGTGGGGGAGGGCCATTGAGGAGTCTAGAATTTGATTTTCCTTTAAATATTAAAGGACATGGATCAGTAACACCTGAGGACACATCAGTAACACTGAAGGATATGTATCAGTAGCACCTGAGGACACATCAGTAACACTGAAGGACATGGATCAGTAGCACCTGAGGACACATCAGTAACACTTAAGGACATGGATCAGTAGCACCTGAGGACACATCAGTAATACTGAATGACATGGATCAGTAGCACCTGAGGACGCATCAGTAACACTGAATGACATGGATCAGTAACACCTGAGGACACATCAGTAACACTGAAGGATATGTATCAGTAGCACCTGAGGACACATCAGTAACACTTAAGGACATGGATCAGTAGCACCTGAGGACACATCAGTAACACTGAAGGACATGGATCAGTAGCACCTGAGGACACATCAGTAACACTGAAGGACATGTATCAGTAGCACCTGATGACACATCAGTAACACTGAAGGACATGTATCAGTAGCACCTGAGGACACATCAGTAACACTGAAGGACATGGATCAGTAGCACCTGAGGACGCATCAGTAACACCTGAGGACACATCAGTAACACTGAAGGATATGTATCAGTAGCACCTGAGGACACATCAGTAACACTTAAGGACATGGATCAGTAGCACCTGAGGACACTAATTAGGCTTTTGATCTTTGACAGATGTTGTGTCCATCTGATCTATCCTGGAATGAACGTGGCTTGAATTGAATTATCGTGGAGTTCTTGTCCTGTGGACTAATTGGAATATCTAATTGCACTTCAAGAAAGTCTCCATCTGATTCATTATAGATCAAACATTAAACTTTCACGTTAGTACAACTATGATTTGGTTGTTAATGTCTGAGTGTAGACACACAATAGGTTAAGCAAAGAAACTTATGAAAAGGAAAATGACTCAGCACACAGCGTGAGTTAGGGTTTTTATAGTGTTTGTTTATGACGGATAGAAATAATTATCTTTGGAGTGTAAATTTAAGAAAAATTGAAACATGTAATATTCTCAAACACAGCCATCTGTAGTTGTACACCACTTATGTGTTGGGTTGTTTTTTTGTCTACAGTCCATGTTGTCTTCTGTCCAGTTCATTTTCTGCCCAGTTTGTATTCCATTCAGGTTGTTTCATTTATTTTGTGTTCTGTCCAGTTCATCTTTTGTCCAATTTGTTTTCTGTCTAATTGGCCTTCTGTCCAGTTCAGTTGTTTTTAATGTTGTTCTTTACCCCATATATGGCTTTTAGGTGTTGTTAATCTTTGTGTTTCTTTGTGTTCTTTTTGAGGAACACTGAAACATGTTACTGGGTTAACATAAATATACAAGAAAAACACGTCAGTTTATGACAAATTAAATCTAGAATTTATAACTCCAACAAAATATAAGTAGGATAATTATTAAAAGAGGAATATAATGTAGCAAATTATGTTCAGTTTAAATTGTCCTCTGATATGAGCATAGAACAGGAGTATCAAACTCCAGTCCTGGAGGGCCAGATTCCTGCAGAGTTTGGGGATTTCTCTGCTCTGACTCTACAATTGTCATGTCATGTCACACGCCGTCATCGCTACGCGATGGTAGGCTGCACAGACGAGTCACTTCTCTCCAATGCCATCTGTCTCTGGTTGCTTGTAGCAGGCTAGCACCTGATAATCCAGTCCATGT